>JZKD02S0238917.1:150554-174971 GCA_000966675.3 Picea glauca | reverse complement strand
GATAGTAACAGAACCCATAGAGAATTCAAAGTGGGTGACCATGTTTTCCTGAAAGTGAAAACTAACCGGAGTTCCCTGAAGCTGGGAAGTTGTGCCAAGTTGGCAGCAAGATTTTATGGGCCATTTGAGATCCTGGAAAGGATTGGGCCGGTTGCATACATGATCGCATTACCTGCATCTATGACTGTACATAATTTGTTTCATGTTTCACTGCTTAATAAATATGTACTTGATGCTAATCATGTTATCAATTGGAATGTGATTCAGGTGGAACTAGAAGGTGTCCTACAAGTACATCCCGTGCGCATATTGGACAGGAAAAGAAAACAACTCCAGAATCAAGCCATAGAGCTTGTAAAGGTCCAGTGGACCTAGTACGGTCCTAAGGACGCAACATGGGAGAATGAAGAGGTTATGCGGGCAGAGTACCCGCATCTTTTTGAAAATTTTGAAAGACTTGCAGAGACAGTGTGAGTTGCACTGAGGACAGTGCAAAAATAAGGGGAGCGGGATTGTAGTGTTCCCAAGGCTGAGCCCCGTTGTAAACCTTGATTATGAAAGGAATTGTAATCATGTTTTATAGGCTGGTGAGCCAAGTTTGTATAAGTCGGTGGGATTATGTGATTGTTAAGCCAGAGAGCCTAAGGGTTGGAGGCCAAGGGCCTGATTTTGTACTTGTATATATATGAAAAAACATTTAATAAAATTGTAAAACACCACCAGGTGCAGACCGACCACGATGAATGAGTGAAGGGGGACTAAGAATCCATAGAGTGGGCAAGGAATTAGGGGCTGGAATGTGGGAAAAAGGGGCTAAGCATTTGGCCTAGGGGGCTTAAGCCTGGGAATAATAATATTTAATATTATTCCAAAAGAACATGTGCATTTTATGTTTTCACTTTTATCCTAAGTTCTTGGCAAGGGGAAAGCATGCAAAGGGGATGCATGCTGATGGAACGCACACAATTCCAAGGGTGACAAGTGTCTACCCTGGTGCATGCAGATAAAACAACTGAGATGAGCCATGAGAGGGCTCTCTCTCTCTCTCTCTCTCTCTCTCTCTCTCTCTCTCTCTCTCCCCCATTCCACCCGACTACCTGAGCGGGTAGGGAGTGTTGAACAGTACAATTGACCCAACCTCTACAAGGATACCTCGTGCATTCCTGAGTCGAGAATTGCGTGTTTCCCTTGATAGTCCGTGCACATCCTCTATCTGACTGATCGAACCTATGCGTGGAGGCTCTGTTCTGAAGCCATGACCTTGAACCATTCCGCCATTGCTGAGCCTGTTTGAGAGGCCGTGTTTGTATTTCTAGTTGGCTATGGTGACCACGCAGAGCTGGACTATGCATGGCTTGATGGCTAGCGTGAGTTGTGATTGAGCCTGTGTGTGATCTCTCTCTAGGTGAGGGAGGTGGATGTTGTTGGAAGAGGTTTCTTCCAGAGAGTGTCCAACACCAGCTTTAGGCTCTGAGACTTCCTGATCCAGCCTATTGTCGAGACTCAGCGAGGGAGGTTAGCACCGATGGGCTGTGCTTGTGAAGGTGTATACTCCCGGGCGGAACATGCATGTGGGGAATGAGAGTCTGGTAGTAGTGGGCGTAAGGTGGCATCCTGGGAAGAATCCTTCCAGATTTTTTGTGTTGTTTTCCCTGTAACCTCAGCCTAGCCTAGGATTCCTTTCCTTGGGGTGGAGCTTAGTCCCAGCTCGGGGGTGACCCACTGCTGAGCTGATGAGCAGTGTGGTCTAAGGCTGGGAGGTTCGTGGAAGGCCTGCACTTGGTTGGTGGATTCTACCACTGTTAAAAGATAAGTATCTGATTATGTTTTAATCATGTTTTGCATGACTCTACTGCTTATGTTATCATGATTTCCACTGTGTATATGAATTAGTATGAAACACTATTGATGATTAATTATGGCAGTAACTCATATGAATACTCTGTTAGAATGTGTTTATCTGTTTAAATGCATGTGGATTATATAATACCTGTATGAGTTATGTACCAAGTGGTGTTAAAGTTTCCTTTTAAGAGCGATTAAGCCATGGTAGCTGAAAAGGTGCGCTACATGTTCGTCCTATGTTGGAATACCTATGTTGTTGAACATGGTATTAGAGCCTGTTTGAAGACCCGCACCTGTTGTAGATCGAGATCGTGAAGCCCAGTTCCCTCATCTCCATTTTTTATCATTTACGTGTATTCATGGGCTGAGAGGACTGTTCCATTGCGTCCAGAGCACTCGTTTCATTCAGGAACATTTTTCGTTTCACTCGAAAAGGTTTCCATTTTCCCAAGATACAACCATTACAATCAGATCCAGAGGTATAAAGCCTGAATACACATTTTTTAAATTTCTAGAAAGTTTTATTTTGGTTTTGTATTATTTATTTCTAGGTTGTTACTCTTTTAGATCAGCGTATTCTTTTTTCCCTGTGCTCTGTGTGATCTCAACAAATAATAAATAGATAGGAAAGGTGCATCTTCTGGGTAAGCTAACCGAGATCTAACCCTTGTTATCATCGAGAAGAATTTTTTTTTTCTTATGTGAAAAGAGTTTTTTTTTAGCACGCTCTCCAAGACCATCTTTAATAACAACAACAACAACCCAAATCCTCCTTCTGAACATTACAATATGTTTTGCTAGACCATTTGGTTAAAATTTGTCTTATTAAGTAAGAGGTCTTGGGTTCAAGTCTCTCTTTTGTTATCTTTTTTGAAAAAGTTCAGGCTAAAATTGTAAAGTGTATTTCACTTCCAGTATAAAAGTGAATCACTATAAGTAGCTTTAATATTTTATTTTAGAGTTATTTATTTTGCATGCAACTTTTCTGTTATAAAGTAACTTCATTGTAAAAGTGATCCCCACTTCTCTTTATAAAAGTGGATCACTTCATAAAGAAGCTTACACTATCACGTGGTCATTTGGTTACCGTTTATGTCCTTTTTTTAAAGGGCATAACTCTGACATCCGAAGTCTGTTTTCAGCGTCATTTTTTTAAAACCACATATATTTTCGATCTCTTTCCATCCAGATCATCAATTTTATCTTTTAAATCCATATTATCTGCATATTTAATATGGCTTCTACAAGTAATGTTTTTCTTACCAACAACAACTACTTCCAATGGAAATCTCATATGGAAGATTTATTAAAAAGTAAAGGCTTGTACCAAATTATCTTGGGAAATGAAAAAGAACCCATTGATGATGATAATAAAGCCAAATGGGATAATAGGAGTGATGAAGCACGTGGACTAATCAGAATGTCCATCTCTCCTGATTTAAGATACCACCTCCAAGAAATTGATGACTTTGAAGAAGCTTGGGACACGATTGAATCTATGTTTGGTAAACTCAATATTATTCAAGCACAACAGTTACAAAATCAAGTACTGACCTTGAGTCTAAGTGATTTTTCTTGTCTTGGAGACTATCTATCTAGGTTTAAAAAACTCAGAATTTTATGTGAAGAATGTAAGATAAAAATGGAGGAAGAGCGTTGCATCTATCTTATTATTTCTTAGCTAGGTAGTGCATATTCTGTGTTTGTATCTACCTTTTATGCCATGAGAGAGGCTCTAGGGAAAGCTTATGAAAAACTCACTCTTGAGTCATTTTGTGCTTCTTTGATTAGAGAGGAAGATAAGCTTGTACAACTTAGAGTGATCAACACTACAGGTACCTCCAACAAAGCCTTAGTTGCCCAGTAGAAAGATAAACCCAAGAATCCCAAGAAGAAACATCCTCACCACAACAACAAGAAATATAAGGGTCCCAAACCCACTCAGACATCTTTTTGCTCTGAATGGAGACAAAGGAGAAAAATATAAAAATAAGAAGACTGGTAGACATTGCAACTTTTGTGATAAAGATGGTCATGATGAGTCCAAATGTTTCAAGAAGATGGAAGCTTTAGAAGCGACGATGAAGAAGCACAACATCAATATTGATTCTAATTCTTCTTCTTCTTTTCATGGACATGCACTTTCTGCTTCTGGTTTCTCCTTCAATACACCTTCTACTTCTACTTCTGATAAGTGGCTTATTGATTCTGGAACATCTTATCATATGGCTAAGGATAAAGACATATTTTCTACTCTAAATGAATCTAACACCAAGAAAATATTTATTGGTGATGATAGATCTCTTAGTGTTGAAGGATCTGGAATAGTACAAGTAGAAAATGACCATTTCAATGATGTATTATGTGTTCCAAGTATTTCTTGTAACCTTCTATCAGTATATCAAATCACTCATTCAGGTGAAGGTAAAACCATAGAGTTTTCACCTCACCAAGTTGCAATCAAGGATCTAAAATATGTTCTTGCAACTAGAATTGCTGATGATATTACCAGGTTGTACAAATTTGACAACTTTGGGTCATCAACTTTTTCATAAGTTTTTTTTGCTCATAGTGATGACTTGAGAAAACTTTGGCATGAGAGGTTTGGTCATCTAAACTATCGCTCATTGCAACAACTATGTAATCAACAGATGGTGACTAGTCTTCCTCTTGTTTCATGCAGAGATGGTGTTTGTGCCAGTTGTGTTCTTGAAAAACATCATCGAGACAGTTTTGAAAAATGTGCCTCTTGGCACGCCTTGGGTCCTTTGCAGCTTGTTCACAGTGATTTGTGTGGTCCACTTTATTCTCCTACTTTTTCTGGGTGCAAGTATTTCTTAACTTTAATTGATGAATTTTCCATACATACTTGGGTTTACTTCTTAAAACTTAAGAGAAAAGTTTTTGACAAGTTTTTAGCTTACAAGGCCCTTGTAGAAAAGAAATCTGGACATCAAATTCAAAGGTTAAGAACAAATAATGGATGCGAATATGTGAACAATAATTTTACAAATTATTTCACTACACAGGAAATCAAAATGCAACACATTGTTCCATATACACCACAACAAAATGGTGTTGTTGAGAGAAAGAACCGCACATTAAAAGAAATGGCTAATTGTATGATTCAATCTAAGGGATTATGTCTAAAGTATTGGGCGGAAGCCATCAACTGTGCAAATTACATAGTAAATCACACTCCCACAAAGGCTCTTAAGAATATAACACCAAAAGAAGCTTGGAATAAAATTAAATCAGATGTAAGTCACTTCCGTGTATTTGGCAGTATAGCATGGGCTCACATTCCTGATGAGAAAAGGAAATCATTGTAGCCTAAAAGTGAGAAGTGTATATTTGCTGGTTATTTTGAAGATGTCAAAGGTTACAAACTTCTTCAATCACATTGTAACGAAATTATTATTAGAAGAGATGTTAAATTTGATGAAAATATCTTGGCCTACAAGCCTAATTCGACGTTTGTGCCTTCTTTGGCATGTGATACTAATTCGATGGTTGTGCCTTCTTCGACCTGCGATTCATCTTCGACGTTTGTGCCTTCTTCTGATCTAGTTTCTTCTTCAAATGATGATAGTGAGGATGAAAATCCACCTCCACCTTCTCACCCTCCTCCAGATGAGTCCTTTGAACCTGAACCAACACTAGTTCCACCGCTTCCTATATGGGTCCGTTCAACACGAGAAGCAACTGGTGATCTTGTCGGTGATCCTTCAAATCAACATTGGACACATTCACAATTCCAACGAGCCTCTTCTCTTTTGGCTCAAGTTTCAGAAACTCATGATCCAGAGACATTTGCAGAAGCTTCAGGTCATCCAGATTGGGATACAACAATGAATGAAGAGTATCATTCTTTAATGGAAAATGATACTTGGGATCTTGTACCTCTTCCAAAATGAAGAAAACTTTTCAGATGTAAATGGGTCTACAAAACTAAGTATGCATCATATGTAAGTGTTGAAAGACACAAGGCTCGTTTAATTGCCAAAGGATTTTCCCAAGTTGAAGGAATTGACTATCATGAAACCTTTGTCCCTGTAGCCAAAATGAATTCTATCCATCTTGTTCTTTCCCTTGCTACCTCACATAAATGGGAGGTCCATCAGATGGATGTTAAATCCTCCTTCTTGCATAGAGATTTGCAAGAATAAATCTACATGGAACAACCTCCTGGCTATGTCTAGAATGACTCTAGCCTTGTTTGTCGCCTTAAGAAATCTCTTTATGGTCTCAAGAAAGCTCCCCGAGCTTGGTATGCCAAAATGGACACCTTTCTTATTACCACTGGATTCTCTATATGCCATTATGATCCTAATGTCTATACCAAGAAAGTAGGAAGCCATCTCATAATCCTTTTCCTTTATGCTAATGACCTTATCCTTACTGGTAGTGACTCAAAACTTTTAAACCATGTGAAAACCAGCCTTAAGAAGAAATTTGAAATGACAGACTTAGGTTTTTTTCACTACTTCCTTGGCCTCCAAGTTTTGCAAACCAATGAAGGAATTTTTCTTTCCCAGTCTAAGTATGCTTGTGACCTTCTCCGTCACTTTCACATGGATGATTGTAAACCAACCACTTATCCCTTCCAGTCTGGAGTCAAGCTTACTGCCACCTGTACTTTTCTCAAAGTTGATTCCACCCTGTACTGTCAGTTAGTTGGTAGCCTCTTATACTTGACTCATACCTGTCCTGATCTTTCCGTTGTTGTTGGTCTTGTTGCTCGGTATATGCAAACACCCCATGAAAGCCATTGGAAAGAAGCTAAAAGGATACTTCTCTATGTATGTGGTACAGTTAAGTTAGGGATACATTAGAGTTTAGGGGGGACTCCTTTATTGGTTGGTTTCACTGATTCAGATTGGGCCGGTAGCCCTGATGATCGAAAGTCTACTGCAGGTTATGTTTTCAGCCTTGGTTCAGGACCTGTCACTTGGGCTTGTAAGAAACAACAGACTATTTCACTTTCTTCAGTAGAAGCAGAGTACCGAGCATCGGTAAATGCAAGTTAGGAAGCCTTGTGGCTTTAAAAGATCCTTTCAGAGTTTGGATTCTAGCAACAACATCTGACCAGCCTTTGGTGTGACAATCAGAGTGCCATCAAGATCGCCAAAGACCCAGTTCAACATCAGTGTAGCAAACACATCGAGCTCCACATGAACTTCATCAAAAAGCTCATTCATGATCAAGTTATTGAAGTGCTCTTTTTTCCTACAGAAGATCAAGTTGTATACATTTTCACAAAGTCTCTTATAGAAGCGAAGTTTTCCAAACTTCGATCTATGTTAGGAGTTCAGGAAGTTGTCATTAAGGGGGGATAGGCTCTAATGCCTCCTTCCTTCTCATATTTTGTCACTATTTAAATCCTTCAATCCTATCCCAAGTTGTTCTTAAGGGGGGATGTTAGGATATTTAGACGCTTAGGAGTTAGTTAAGATTTACTTGGTCTAATGTGTCGTTAGCTAAAAGTGTGTTTCTTAGTGTGTTTATTTAGTATGCATTAGTATGCATTTGTAGTTAGGAAATCCGACGATCACGATATGTTCCTGACATAAAGTGATCTTACGGTTCATACTCTCCTTGATCTTAATGACCATTGATCCATGGCTTAACACTCGATTGGTCCATGATCTATATTTAAATAGCATGGAGGGTCATTTGCCGATGATCGATTGTGATAAATTCTCTTGTAAAATCTTTCTATAATCTTATTCTTTGCATTAATAAACTGCTCCAAGTGGACGCATTGGTTGGGGATGTGGATGTTTCCCCGTATGGGTTTTACCACGTGAAAAAATGGGTGTGTTGATCTTTGATTTAGTTATGTGAGTGGTTACTGAAGGTGTTCATCCTCTATTGGAATACCTGTGTTGTCGAACAATCTAGTGGTAAGTACCATGACGATATTCATAGATACATTCAGATAGAAATGGATTTTTTGTACATCTCATCCTTGGACGCAACCTATCGATATGTTGTCAAAATCGAGGAGAAGCTTAAACAAAAGATGCAAATTTTTTGGTCCGTGAACCCCTCACAACATATGTAGGGAAAATGCAGCCCCAACCTACATAACAAAGGACAGGGCAAGGATGAATATCCTCAAGACAACCAATCGAAGCCGCAAACAAAGAAGGACAATGGGAAGACAAAGAAAGACATTGGGAAGTGGTGCAAGTTCCATAAGAACCCTTGGCATAACATTGTTGAATGTCACTCAAAGGAGACATTGGTGGTCGAGGTGAAAGCCTCAAAATTAGATGTGGGCTCAAAATCTGAGTCAGAACTAGAAAATGGGAGATGTGTCATTGATGCAGAACCCAGTGCCACCATTGCTACCACCAAGATCCAACCCAGTGAACCTGATGAATCAGAGGAAGGTGAGAGCCTCTTTCATTCATAGATGTGGGTGACAGGTGCTCCGCTACACTTCATCGATGACAGTGGTAGCCAAAAGAACCTCATCTCAGCGTAGGTTTTAAAGTAGTTGGATCTACCGATAACACCGCACCCACAACTGTACACCATCAGATGGCTCCACCAAGGAAGCAATCTCGGTGTCATCCAACGGTGCCACATGCCCTATGACATCAAGCCCTTCAAAGACGAGGTATTGTGTGATTTCATCCCTCTTGAAGTTTGTGATGTTATTTTGGGAAAAACTTATTTATGGAAACACCATGTTGTATATGAATCTAGGCCTCGTAGTGTTATTATTACTTTGGACATGAAATTGTACAGGATACTTGAGGTAGTCCCACCTATTTCCATTTCCTTGATCTCTTCCAAGCAATGAAGGAATGCCATCTCTCAGATTGGGAAGTTTCTCTTCTCCATGATTTGCACTCAAAGTGAGTGGAAGGTTGTAGCCACATCCATGGCCTCCATGGCAGGTCTCTCCATGAAGTAGAAGAAAGTGGATAAGGTCATGGAAGAATACAAAGACATCTTCTCCTCAGCCACTGGGGTACCTCTGCACTGTTAGGTCAAGCATTCAATCTATCTAACCCTTAGTGCACCACTACCCAATGGTCCAATCTATCACTATTCTCTATTAGAAAATGAGGAAATCAAGCACTAGATCCAAGAGTTGCTCGAAAAGGGGCACATCCGAACAATATCATCACCTTGTGGAAGCCCAATCATGCTTGTGTAAAAAAAATACAAGACCTGACGACTATGCATTGATTACCAATCCCTAAATAAAATCACAGTCAGGAACCTGTAACCAATTCCCCAAATTAACCATCTCCTTGACCAACTCAAGGGGGCCAAATACTTCAATAATATTGATCGGAAGTCTGGCTACCACCAAGTCCCAATAGAGTAGACTAATGTATGGAAGACTTCCTTCAATTCCAAAGAAGGTATTTTTGAATGATTGGTCATGCCCTTTGGCTTGAATAATTCCCCAACAACTTTCATGAGGATTATGAACGATATATTGCAGATTTTCACCAATTATTTTTTGGTGGTGTATTTGGATGACATCCTCATCTCCATCCAAGATCCAGGTCATCCATGACTGGCTAGCCCCAACCACACTCATTGAGATTTATATATTCTTAGGCCTAGCCAATTTCTATCACAGGTTCGTGTTGGGATTCTCCCACATTGCATGGGCCCTTAGCCAAGTGACTAGAGGTGGTGGTAAGGAAAACATTTTGTGGGGCCAATCGCAACAAAAATCATTCGATGATTTGAAGCAATGTTTGTGCTCATCCTTGGTGCTCTCATTACCCGACCTGCAACAGTCTTTTGAGATTGAGACAGATGCTTTAGACTATATTGTGGGTGCAGTTCTCACTCAACACAGACATCTCGTGGCCTATCATAGTGAGACACTATCAGATACCGTCTATAAGTACCCCACTTATGAAAAATAAATGTACTCCATTGCACAATCCTATTGTTGATGGAGGAATGACATTCTCGAGAAGGATACAGTCATCCACATTGATTATAAGCCTCTACAGTTCATGCAGACACAAGACAAATTGTAAAATGACCACCATCAAAAGTGATCCACATAATTGCACCAGTTCCATCTCAACATCAAGTATAAGATAGGGAACACCAACCGCATTGTTGACTGCCTCAGTCGACCTCCAGTTGCAGCACTAACCATGCTACTCCACTCCTACAAACATGAGATCTATGGATGGCCCCAACTCTGCGAGAGAGATCCTAACTTCGCCACTACCTACCATATGATGGGCACAAACACAATTGTCACTAATTTCCATCTTTAGGATGGGTTGTTATGCCATCTAGGCTATCTCTGCATCCCATCAAGCGAGCGAGCGAAGATGATTTGAGAATCTTAGTATAGTTGGGTGGCAGGACACTTCAACATAGAAAATATAGTGGCAGTGTTGTAACAACATTTCTATTGGGCGAAACTTCGATAGGATGTTAGAAAGTATATCAGGTCCTACATGACTTGCATCATTTACAAACTGACCATTAAGAAACAAGGCATGTACAC
Source organism: Picea glauca (assembly GCA_000966675.3). Classification (NCBI taxonomy): domain Eukaryota; kingdom Viridiplantae; phylum Streptophyta; class Pinopsida; order Pinales; family Pinaceae; genus Picea; species Picea glauca. The sequence continues at coordinate 164,620 of JZKD02S0238917.1, read as the reverse complement.
CCCTCTACCTACTCCTGACAAGCCCTGGGAATACATCTCAATGGACTACATGTTGGGCCTTCCTTAGACCAAGCAGAGAAATGAATGTGTTTTTGTGGTTGTTGATTGATTCTCCAAGATGGTGATTTTGGACGCCTGCAAGAAGAGCATCACAACAAAGGCCACTGCTAAGATCTTCTTCGAATGAGTGTGGGTACATTTTGGGATACCACAAAATATATTTTCATATCAGGAAAGCCAGTTCCTCAACACATTCTGATCGAGCCTTTGGTCATGGTTGGAAACCAAGATAAACAAATCCATTGTCTTCCACCCCCAAACGAATGGCCGAATCGAGGTTGCCAACAAAATGATCATGCATATATTTCACATGTACAATTCCAAGAATTCGTGCACATGGGATGAGAGTTTTCCCTATGTTCAACATAGTTACAACAGATCCATACATAGCTCAACCAACCACAACCCCTTTCAGGTGGGATTGAGATTTCAACCATTGGGTCCCATGGATGTTGCACTACCCCTTGCGTCCACACAAGTTGATGTTGCAATAACTTTACCCCTTGCATCCACACATGATTTCAACCATTGGGTCCCATGGATCTTGCAATAACTTTACCCCTTTCTCCATCTTCTAAAGTTAACCCATTAACCCACTTTTGTCCACTTAACCACTTTGTCCACTTTGACTAGTCAACCTTTGTCCACTTAAATTAACCACTTTACCAGGAATAGTAAGTTCTCCACTTTTAGTTGCAACTAAATTTATTATTTAATTAATTTCTTTTGCAACTACCTTGACTTATCCATAAATAGTAAACTCACCACTTCTTATTGCAACCAAAATAATTTCTCTTTGTGACCACTTTGACCACTTTATTATTTAAATAATTTCTCTTTACTCACAACTTCTTGTTGCAACTAACTTTTCTATAATTAGTCAATTCATAACTTTTTTGTCCTTAACTAACTTCTTGTTGCAACCACTTTATTATTTAATTTATTTCTTGGTCAACCACTTTGACTATTCAATCTTCTCATCACAACTACTTTACCATAATTACCAAACTCACAACTTCTTGTTGCAACCACTTTATTATTTAATTTATTTCTTGGTCAACCACTTTGACTATTCAATCTTCTCATCACAACTACTTTACCATAATTACCAAACTCACAACTTCTTGTTGCAACTAATTTATTTTTAATTATTTTCTTAATGCAACAACTATACCCATGATTAACTCCTAGTTTCACCCACCTTGACTAGTCAATTTCTTCTAGGAGTTTCTAGAATAATTTGACTTATTTGACATTCTAGGGGCTTCTAGATAACTCATGAGGGTTCTCCAACTTCACAAGGTCATAACTCTCTAACTGTGAGGAGTAATGTGATGTTCCACATATCACCAGAAATGGAATGACATGTACTATCCATCTAGAATAGTCTTACCTGCATATACATTTATCTTCATTACATTATTCCTCAACCAAACTTGGGTTCCTTACCCATACCTCTAAAGCTATTGGAATGTGCTACCAGACATACTCAAAGGTTGACATCAATCTATAAGGGTTGACATCAATCTACAACATCACTCTCCAAGGGTTGACATCAATTACAACCAACTATCTAGTTGTCCATCAATCTAGACCAACTATCTGACAATCTCCCCCTTTGGCATTGATGGAAACACCAACATTGGTGGAAACACTTAGTCATGACAACACTCATGCTTATACTCATCATCAATGTTTCTATCTCTCCCCCTTTGACATAAATGGCAAAGGGTATCTCTCCTTGGGGATACTCCCCCTTACTGAATTCTTTTTGGGGCTACTCCCCGTATCTTCATATCACTAATTAATTTCTCTCTCCCTTTGAAAAGGATTAATTCCCCCTGTTGATTGGATACGATACCTTCTCTAACCAATTATGGTTAAGAAAATAACTCCCCTTGTGGGTATGAATCCCCCTATATTCTCTGCAAGATTTCATGTAATCATTGTGAACAATATCTTATCACTTCAATATGCTTCTATTGTGAATGTTGATGCTCTACTAGAACACTGATCAACTGCACAACAATACCATGATTTGGTATTCCTATGATGATCCTTGTACCTGTACATGTATCATACATGCATGAACCTATACCTGAACCTAATGGATTTATTGTCCATTGGTTCTTCCTTGAGTAATCTTTCTCTTCATCTGTGAATACATCATCCTTCTGAACTATTACTTCTTTCTTTCTTCATGTGGATTGATTTTGTACTATAATTCTTGAAAGTACAATCTATTGGGCCCATTCTTTATTCACCTTCTCTTATTTTATTTCTCGTTCTTGTGTTATATTGTTAACATGTGTGTGTGTGTGTGGGCATGTCTGATTCGACAACTATGTTTTACCTATTTTAGCAGATTTATCTATTTTTAGCGGTTTTCTAAATTAATCCTGGATTAAGGGATAGGGTTTTGGTAGCTACTTAATACCTAAAATATTGTATATATTGTATTTTGAATGGTGAAATTAATACAATGAAGATTTGAAAGGTGTGGCACCAAGGAAGGTTGATTTTCTCCAGGTTAAGGGTTTCTAACGTAAATCTCTGTGAACTGTGTCTATGAGCCATTGATTAATTTATGTTTTTTCTTGAGAATATGTATGCATTGATTTACTTCACAGGTTTATAACTTACATGTGGTATCAGAGCTCATTTTTGGCTTTAGGGGGACTCCTTTGTTGTTGAGGGTTTGGCTTGGTCTTGATAGATCAAGTTTATCTTGGGTCTGTCATAAACCTGGGTTCAGTGGGAGATTTTGCAGTGGTGATTTGAGTGTAGAAAGAAGAATGGTGAGCTCTTCTAGAATCGATATTGAAAAGTTCAATGGTAAAAAAATTGAGCTATGGAAGCTCAAGATGAAGGACCTTCTTGTAGACAAAGAGCAATGGATTTTTGTGGATCCTGGTACACAACCTACTGGTACGTAGTCTGTTGGCACACAGTCTATTGGTACACAATCTTTCGGTACACAAAATTCTAGTACACAACCTACTGGTATGTTAAAGGAATATTGGGAGAAGTTGGATAGAAGAGAAAGGAGTACTATTTGAATCTACCTAGTAGATTCAGTGTTGTTGAATGTCTCGAGAGAATCTACAGCCAAAGAATTATGGGATAAGTTAGGGAATTTGCATCAATCAAAGTCCTTGGTAAACAAGTTGTTTCTTCGAAAGAAGTTTTATCATCTTGGGATGGAATATGGAGATTATGTGACAGAACATCTAAATGCCTTCAATACTCTAGTAAGTCAACTTGTCTCTGTTAATATTATGATTGCAGAAGAAGATAAGTGTATTACTTTGTTATGTTATTTTCCAGACTCTTTGGATAATCTGGTTGTAGCAATTGGTAGTACCACTCAATATACATTGAAGTATGAGGATCTAGTTGCATCCTTGTTATCTGAAGAGATGAGGCCGAAAAAAATGGATGGTCATAGCACATATGCTTTATTTGTAAGAGGTTGTACCTAAGACAAGAATCCTGGTAAGTCTTTGGGGGGGAGATCTAAATCTAAAGGTAGATCTAAGTCTCTAGGAAAATCTTTGAGGAAATTTTGGAAGTGTGGTAAAGAAGGGAATTATAAGAAATATTACAAGTCTAAGAAGGTTGATAAACCAAAAGGATCTAATAAATCCTCTTCCACAAAGGCGAAAACCTCCACTAAATAAGGAGGTGATGTTTACCTGGCATCTATAGGTACACATGCAGACCATGGTGTATGGTTGATAGAATCAGGTGCGTCACATCATATGACTCCTCATAGGGAGTGGTTATGTGAATATTAAAAATACGATGGTGGTGATGTATTCCTAGGAGATGACTCGAAAACCAAAATCATGGGATGTGGAATGGTTAATTTGTTGATAAAATATGGAAGGATTAGAACTCTCCTTGGGGTTCTGCACATTCCAAAACTAGCCAAGAGCCTAATATCTGTAAGCAATTTGGATGATGCAATGTGGATACTGTATTGGGAAAGGGAACTTGGAAGATGGTATGAGGAGAAATGGTGTTGATGAGGGGAGTTCAGTGTGGAACTCTGCACAAGTTGTTGGGAATAACTTATAGTAATGGGTTTAATATTTCCGTTTTCCATGAGCATAGAAATGAAGAAGACAAGAACAATATTGTCTTTGGAAAGAAGACCATGGTGTGGCATCAAATACCGAGGCATATTGGAGAAAAGGGCCTTCAAACACTACACGGTAAAGGTATGGTTGAAGGTATATCTAATTGCACTTTGGATTTTTATTTCTGTGAACATTACATATATGGTAAACATAATCGATTAAGATTCCTATATAGTGCTACAAGAGCAAAGGGGATCTTAGATTTGATATACAATGATGTGTTTGGACCTATGTCTATTCCATCACTAGGTAAATTTTTGTATTATGTTTCATTCATAGATGATTTCTCAAGGAACACATGGATTTATTTTCTTAGAAATAAATATGAGGTATTTGATAAATTTAAAGAGTTTAAGGCTCTAGTATAAAATCAGATAGAGAAGAAAATAAAGGTATTGAGGACATATAATGGTGGAGAATTCTAGAGAAATGAATTCGAAGAATTGTGTAAGAAGTGTGGTATAGCAAGGCAGAAGACTACTCCATACACACCTCAGCAGAATGGAGTTGTAGAAAGGATGAACATGACACTGATGGAAAAAGAAAGGAGCATGTTGTGTATATTATGGTAGTCACAGGAGGTATTAACCTCTACATGTAACCCTAACGAGAATAGAATATTCCAGGAAGCAAGAGAAACCCTAAAACATTGGATAATAACCTTAGGAGACAAGTTGGCACAAGAGAATATTTATTATTGAGTTATTAGCCTCCAAAAATAGAAGTTGACCCAATTAGGTCACTTGGAGGACTATAAATAAGAGGGCTCTAGAGATAATTTGTCACCTCACCTCTCACAGTTACTGCAGAAACCCAGTAGTGCACAAGTTTGTAGAGGAGTTGCAGCTACAACTGCTGCAACTGGAAAATTTTGGTTTTGGCTTGGACTTTCTCCTTGGTTATGGTTTGGAATTTCTGCCTGGTATGCTAACTCTGGAGAGATCTACACTAGCTTGATTGGCTATTGGTTCTAGGGTTTGCTTCCAAAATTATTTTCTCTGTCAACGTTAAGGTGCTCGGGGATGGCATTTGTACCTATGGTTGGGTGACAATATTGAGATATTTTCTATGGTGAAACGAGCACACCTATTTTTCTAACAAGTTATGGGCCCATGCTATCTTCATACAGTCTAACCGTTGGAAGATAGATTGGGATAATTTGCTCAGTTATAGTTGTATTTGCAATCAAATTTTTTTCTACAACAATGAAACCCTAACCCTCTTGTTAAAGCACCTCAAGTGAATATATTTACCTAATTTCTAGATAGCCTAGTGAACCCCAACCTAGAATACCTTCTGGTACTCTCATCAATCTAAGACGTTAATTTTGAGCTTTTGGTCAAAGTCAAAGGTTGACCAAGTCAAAGCAGTCATGACTTACTCTATGAAGTCAGAAAACAAGTTAGAAGGGGCTTCTAACTTCAGAGCATGGAAGACAAGGATTGAACTCATCCTTGCCAAGAATAAAGCGTTGGATATCATGAAAGGAAATATCGTGGAACCATAATTTGAAAAAGGAAAAGAGAAGGAACCTTTGAACGTTGCAGTTATGGAGAAGTTCAAGGACAATGACATCAATTCCATGAGTATCATAGTGGACTCTGTAAAACACCACTTGATACCCTAGATTTCTCCTCTTTACTCATCTAAGAAGAAGTATGATTCCCTAACTAACCTCTTCTCAATCATAAACATTGGACAAGTAATGAGTCTGAAGAATGAGCTATGTGACATGGACACGAATGATGATGACAACATAACATCATGCTTTGTAAGAATCTCTTAGTTAAGAGATCAACTACAAGCTATTGAAGAAAATCATTTCAGAAAAGGAACTGGTAAATACAGTACTCAATGGCCTTCCCAAGACATGGAATACATTTTCCGCAATCATGAACACAAGAAAGGAGTATACCACATTTGAATAACTTTGGACTTGTTGTGCACAAGAAGAATTAAGGATTAACGCAACAGACAAATCCCAAAATAAATTCTGAAGATCAAGCCTTCACAACAAAGTTCAAGAATTTCAGGAATAAGAAGAAGTTTTGGCTTGAGGAAGGAAACAGATGAAGCATCGGTTGCCGAAGAAAGGGAACCCTCAAAGAAGGCCAAGAAAGATAAAACAAACTTCTTCTAAGTCAAGGTAAAAATATTCTTCAAAGCTCTTGTACATACCATATTTACATAGTTCATGTACATATCATGTATATCTATTTCTTAGAAGATAATATGTTCAAGTGAAACAATACCTATGGAAGAATAAAAGGATTGTTATCACGATGACTACAAGTCAAGCAATACACATGAAAAGATGAAGTACGTTGACAATATTTGGTAACAATTCCTATGGAAGCTATTATATAAGTAACAACTACCAGATAAGTTGAAATCAGAATCAAACCTAAAGAGACTCAGAAGAAGTCAAAAATAGAAAGAAGTCGGTAATCAAGAGGAAATTAGAATAAGACTTGTGACACCTTGCAGAAGGAAATAAGGATGCAAACATAAATGCAAACTTTCTTATATGGAGGGAGCTGATTACAACATTCCAAAGGAAGATCATGCATTCATGCATGAAGTGAGGATTAGGAGGGAGCTAATACTAAATGATATGATCCATTGAAGAACCTGTGAAGATTATAAAGTATATGTACATGTTCCCATTGAAAGTAGCAGCCATGATAAGCAACATGTGTTCAAATTGATTCTAGAATAAGTCTTCTTCGAAAAGAAGTCTTAAGTATCCTTGGTTGACCATCGACATCCATGTTCGTATGATGAAAGGAAGAAGTTGGAATATTCAGGTAGGAAGGGAATGGAATCTATAGAACAATCCATGGACCCAAAAGCTAAAAAGGAACATCAGGAAGAACATGAAGATTCTGAGAAAGAAACAAAATCTAGAACTACCAGTTATTATACCAAGAATCATAAGACTATCAACTTGGTTTGAACCCATTGGAAGAAATCAATCAAGAAGAAATGGAATTTATGATAAAAACATTGTATGTAAGAAAAATAATTATGAATGGAAGCATTGTGAGATTCACAGGTTCTTCCAAAAGGAGGGAGAATACTATGACGACAACTTGTTCCAGTGAACCAAATATACCTCTCGTAGTATCCATGGATTGGAATTTAAATGTAAAAGATTGTTCTTCCCAATAAAGCAAAATTGAGAAAGAAGCTTAAGACCCATGTATGCAGATATAAGAAGACCTATACGGATTCAAGCAACTTGATGCAGAGTATCTCATATACAACATAAGCATGGTGAAAAATTTAGTGTATCATAATGATTACTTAGAAGTATGGGATGATAGATTGTTAATCCATGGAGATCTCCCGCGATGATAGACCTAAAGAATTTGAGAGACTCTAATCCAATAGACATGTCTCTCTATCGACAATTGATTGGATCGCTAATGTATTTGGAGAATACTCAGCTAGATATTTTCCTTGTGGGATGTTTGAGTTATGATATACATCTGCATGGATTTATTGATTGGGTAGGGAGTGCAGATGACAAAAGAAGTTTTACTTGGATATGTTTCAGTTTGAGCTTTTCCATGATGTCGTGATCTAGCAGGAAACAAAAGTGTTGAATTCGACCATGATATATTTAGAGCTATGTGAAGCTTTCAGAGAAACCAATGTTCCATGACAGACTAAAGTACTTTGAGATCAAGCATTATATTATTTGTGATAAAGTCCAAAAGAGAGAAGTGATTGTCCATTATATCTCTATAGATGATTAGATAACATATATTTTGGCAAAGCCTTTGTTTAAGATGAAAAATTTGTGTACTTAAGAGATAAGATAGGGCTCATGGAGACGACTTCCTTATTATAAAAGGAAGTGATTATGCTCAGGTTGGGAGGGAGCACCGATATGATATTGATCTATGAATATTCATTTTCCAATTCGAAAAATGGTCCAAGATGTGCAGTTCTTTTCCAGTTCAGAAAGTGGTTTGAGATTTCTGACGGAAAGGCATTTTCCAGTTTGGAAAATGGTCCATATCAGACAATCATTTTCGTAATGAAAATGGTCTGATAGATTCTTGATGTACCATAGACAACAATTCCCCTTGTGGCCAGTGTGGGGGAATGGTCTATGACAACCATTCTTCTTGGAAGTCACTTTGAGTAGTGGTCATGTAGAATGGTCCGCCTCGCCGGGCAGTCATTCTCTCAAAGTTCATAACTGTGAGTAGTTTCAAAGAATGGTCTGTTTTGGAGGTTGGTGTAGGACAATCATTTCCTTAGGAAATGGTCCAGATGGTCATTCCCTAGGGTAGACTCATTCTCTATAGGTTGCACTACGATTAGTGCTAGAGGGATGGCCTAGTTAGGTGAATGGTCTAGGTTCAACAATAAAGGACATGCATTCCCTAGGGCAGACTCATTCTCTCCAGGCTGCACTTTGATTAGTGCTAGAGGAATGGCCCATTTAGGTGAATGGTCCAGACTAAAAAATCAAGGACAATTATTCTTCTATGCTTGATAAGAATAGTCCAGATATCCCATGGTTGATTTTTTACCTTCTGAGGGCAGATGCTCTTCCAAAAATCACAGATGTGAGTGGAGGAATTGCTTAGATGACTCAGTTTGTATCATGATATTGTTATGCAGGTTGATATCAGATGATATGATTGTTGTGGATACTGTATGTCTCTGGAAAATCGTTGTATGCCACTATGGTGGATGTGTTCCACTAGTTGTGACTATGTGTCACTGGTTATTAGTCATGTGCTACTAGGTTGTGGTTGTGTACCACTGGATAGTAGTTGTGTACTACTATGAATAGACACAATTGTTTTCTATTGGATGGCATTATTATGATTACCATGGAAACTATCACTAGTGTTGGAGATGATTACCAACTAGATGGATAGTTAGTATGCTGATGGACAAACATTATCCCTATGGAAAATGGTCCAGGATAGTCATTATTCTAGGGTGTATGTCTAGATTAGAAGAATAGTCCTTGTAGCCCATGGCGTGGCTTCTAGCATCTGTTGAACAATTATTCTTCTAAGACATATGTCCAGACTAGAAGAATGGTTCTTGTATCACTCTGTGGAGTCAGTGACTTATTCAACTTTATGCTTGATTACTCAGATGGAGTATGGCTTGAAGATATGATGCAGTTGATGATATCCGATGATACTGATAGTGATGATGGTGCTCATAATTTGACCATGAGATACCCTGTGTGGAAATGGTGGTGCTACTCGTTGAATGGTTTGTTTGTGGTCAATACCATTTCCTTTAACACCTTCCTAGCTAGGAGTGAGTATTAATATTATGGTAGTTGCGGGAGATATTAACTTATACATGTAACCCTGACGAGACTAGAATATTCTAGGAAGCAAGAGAAACTCTAAAATGTTGGATAATAACCCTAGGAGACAAGTCGACTCAAGAGAATATTTATTATTGAGTTATTAGCCTCCATAAATAGAAGTGTTCCCAATTAGGTCACTTGGAAGACTATAAATAAGAGGGCGCTAGAGCTCATTTGTCACCTCACCTCTCACAATTGCATAAAGCCAGTAGCACGGAAGTTTAGGGGGAGCTGCAGGTGCTGCAAATGGAAAATTTTAGTTTTCTTGGAATTTCTCCTTGGTTATGGTTTGGACTCTCTATTTGGTATTCTAGCTCTGGAGAGAGGTACGCTACCTTGATTGACTATTGGTTCTATGTTTTGATTATGGAATTATTCTCTCTGTCAAGGTTAACGTGCTTCGGGGTGGCATTTGTGCCTATGGTTGGGTGACAATATTGAGATATTGTCTATGGTGAAATGAGCACACCTATTTTTCTAACACATGCTTAGTGGTGTCGAGTTAGGACATGAATTTTGGGCAGAGTTAGTGGGTACAACATGTTACCTAGTCAATCGATCACCCTCATCAACGTTGGATGATAAAGCTCCACAAGAGGTATGGACTGGTAAGAAACCATCTCTTGAACATCTCAGATTGTTTGGATGTGATTCTTCTGTACATGTTCCAAAGGAAAACAAGAGTAAACTGGATAATAAAGATGAAAAATGTGGTTATAAACATGGTGTGAAAGGTTATAATCTTTGGAAACCGGAAACTAAGAATATCGTTTACAGTTGGGATGTTGTTTTTAGAGAGGTGAAAGATGTTCCCAAATGAGAATTCCTACCAAGGAAAGAAGAACTTGAGAAAATAGAGTTTGACTTGGATGATGCAAAATATGAATCAACTGAAGAAGATGAAATAGAAGAAGAATAACATCATACCCCAATATTGAGGAGATTAGTGAGGGAAAGAAGGAAACCAGAAAGGTATAGTCCACTTGATTTTCATTCTAATTTTTATTTATCTATTACTAATTATGATCCCATAACTGTTAGGGAAGCAATGAATTCAAAGGATAGCAAACTATGAAAGAAGGCCATGGATGAAAAAATGGATGCCTTAGATAAGAATGAGGCATGGAATCTAGTTGAGTTGCCAATTGGAAGAAAATTTGTTTGTAGAAAATGGTTGTTTAAGAAAAAGTTTAATGCAGAAGGAAAAGTGGAGAAATACAAAGCTCGATTAGTATAAAAAGGTTATTCCCAGGTAGAGGGAATTGACTTTGGTGATATTTTTTTCTCCTTTTTCCAAGTTAACTTATATTATATTTATTTTATCTATTGCTGCGTCTTTTGATCTTGAAGTGGAATAGATGGATGTGAAGACAACATTCCTACATGGGAATATGAAAGAAGAAATCTACTTGAAGCATCTAGAAGGATTTGCAGTGAAGGGAAAGAAAGAACTGGTCTGTAAGATAAAGAAGTAACTATATGGTCTGAAGCAATCACATAGGATGTGGTACCAAAAGTTTGGCACATAAATCCTTGGATTGGGATTTGTGAGAAATAGGGAAGATCAATGTGTATATTCCAAGCAGGTTGTTAATCACATCATTTATGTAGTGTTTTATGTTGATGACATGTTGTTGGTAGGAAATAACATGGATTTTATCAAGGAGGTGAAATCACAACTATCCTCCAAATTTGAAATGAAGTATCTCGATGATGCTAACTTCATTATGGGAATGGAGATTAAAAGAGATCGTCAAAACATGAAACTCCGGTTGAATCAAAGAAAATATGTTGAGATGATATTGAAGAGGTTTAATATGCATGGAAGTAAACCGGTTAAGGTTCCTATTCATATAAGTGTAAATTTATTTGTAGATCAGTGTCCCAAGATACATGAAGAAGAAGAGGACATGTCCCATGTTCTATATGCCAGTGTAGTTGGCAGTTTGATGTATGAAATGGTTTGTACTAGACCGTACATTGCACATGCAGTGGGAGTTTTGAGAGGGTATATGTCAAAACTAGGGAAGGAGCATTGGACAATAGTAAAGAGGGTATTTAGGTATTTGCATGGCACTACCAGTTATGGATTGTGCTACCAAGGAAGACCAATATTGGACAGAGTGTTGGGCATACATAAATTTGTTGATTTAGACTGGGTTGGAGATCTGGATCGCAAAATATCTACAAGTGGGTATGTGTTTAACCTATTTGGAGGAGCAATCAGTTGGATGAGAAAAAGATAGGCTGTAGTGGAAATCTCAACTACAGAAGTTGAATACATGGCAGCCACTCATGAAAGCAAGGAAACAATATGGTTACAAAGATTGTGTTCAGGTATTGGGTTGGTACAACAAGCAATGAGATTAGATTGTGACAGTCAGGGTGAAATCTTCCTGGAAAAGAACCTTTCTTATCATTCAAAGACAAATCATATTGATGTTCACTATCACTTTGTGAGAGACATGGTTGAAGAAAAGGTGTTGTTGGGAAAGGTTGGCACTTTGAAGAATGTTGCAGATTCACTGATAAAGTCTATGAGCATAGAGAAGTTCTCCTGGTGTAGAGTAACAATGGGAATTGATGCCCTAGATTGTTGGCTATGTAATCCTGTGAACCCTTGTATGCAAAGAAAACAACAAGTGGGAGAATTGTGGGTATGTGTTATATTCTTTGCATGTGTGTGTGGATGCATTAGATTCAACAATTGTGTTTGACGATCCTAACTTATTTCACTCTTTGTGTCGTGTGCGTCGACCACTTTCCTAGGGGGGGGGGAAGAATTGCCCCCCCCTGGTTACGTGCATCATTCGGCTCCGCGCTACAACCCAGAGCCGTCAGGGTTCGAGGAAACGCCCTGAAATTTGTTTTTGGCGTTTTTTTTTCTATTTTAGCGGATTTTGCTATTTTTAGCGATTTTCTAAATTAATCTTATATTAAGGGATTAGGGTTTTGGTAGCTACAAAATACCTAAAATATTGTATATATTGTATTGTGAATGGTGAAATTAATACAATGAAGAGTTGAAAGGTGCGACACCAAGGAAGGTTGGTTTTCTCCCGGTTAAGGGTTTCCAAGGTAAATCTATGTGTACTGTGTGTAAGATCCATTGATTAATTTATGCTTTGATTGAGAATCTATATGCATTTCTTTACTTCATAGGTTTATAACTTACACTTTTCTTTTCCAAATTTTTGTATATCTAATACATATTTCTTTCTTCATGGATGGCATTGTCATGCTTCTACAATTCCGAGCTATATGACCATAGTTGTGGATTTTGTAACATTCAATGTTATGTGAGGCCACATAAGAATTTATTGCCTGAATATTTCTTTCATAAGCCCTGCAATATGCAACCTTATGTCCAAATTTAGTACAATAATAACAATGACCATAAAACAAATTTACATACCTGGGAGTGGATGATCTTCTCTATGCTGTAGTCCTTCTGAAATCATGCTTTGGTTGATCATGATCTTCTCTTCTATTGACTCCTTTTTTATGAGTGAAGCTTCTTGGTTATATGAATATGGAAGGTCTTCTTTGATGCCCATGTCTTATGTAGTCTTCTTATTGAGTCTTTTGTTGTTTTGGAATATTCTTCTTTAGGAGATTACATTCTTCCTTCTTTATAGATCCTTTGATGACTTCTGCATAACTCTTAGGCTTCTCTTCACTTTTCCCTTCCGATGACCTATGAAATTTCTCTTCAAATATCTTTATTGATGATGTGGATGCTTATTCAATGTTTTTGTGGAGCTTGACAACTTTTAGTCTTAACGTAACAACTTCTTCTTCAAGCTTCTCACAATCCTCTTCTTTCTTCTTCATTTGGATCTTCATTACTTGTTTTGTTCTTCTTGGTTCTTCAAGTTGGATCTTCAAGGTGACAATTTCTTCTTCAAGTTATCATTCTCATTGACTGTATACTAATTCATTGATCTTTTTTGTCTCATCACTTTCAATTTTCAAATATGGGCATTCAAATTCAAGATGTCCTCCTTTTTCACATTTAAAGTAGAAAATCATACTTCTGTTGATTTCGTACTCTTCTTCTTATTTTGAATTTGTCGAACATGATGAGCATATTTCCTCTTGTTCTGTACCTATATATTCTTTTTCATTCTCTGACTCTATGATGGGTGAAGAATAGATATTATGTAACTTATCCCAAAGTTCTTTAGTTGATGAACATTTAACCACTTTGTCCTTTACTGAATCATATAGTCCTTCCAAAATGAAATCCATTTCAATTTTTTTATTTCATTTCAGTTCCTTCTTTGCTGTAGTCTTTTCCCTTTTGAACTATATTATCCTGTAACAACTGATTTCCAAATATCATACCTGTGTGTCTGTTAAAATACTTTCGTCCTTCCACTACATATATCATACTCTAGACCACTCTGCCCATCAAACAATGGTACTCCATTCTCATTGTATTCCATGATCTCCTTCCAGTGGTTAAATTTTTTCCTGAAGGAACCTACTCTGATACCAATTGTTGGATT
>JZKD02S0238917.1:120494-141163 GCA_000966675.3 Picea glauca | reverse complement strand
GAGTTCCATTTCTAGTCGTATATCGTATATCAATACCCAGAGCCTGTGGACCTTGTTTAGCGTGTGGAAGCACTCGAGTTGAATCGTGTACATCACTCACACCTTGTTTAACAATTCATAGTTAGAGAAACAAATAGCACATATTTCAAGATTAATATGTGGTATTTTATTTTTTCCACGGAGAAGTTTCTCGTTTGTATTCAACAGTATATAAAGTTTTTACAGAGCAGCATTACAAAATTCATCCCAGGGACTCAGCAAGGTTCGACCACAAGACCTCCTCCCATCTCTTGGAGAAAAGTACTCTTGTCTTACCGTCTGAGTTGTCCCACGGGACAATTAATATGTGGCATGCATAATAGGGCGCAGACAAATGAAATTGAGGGAACTTTTAAATCATGAAATGTATTTTTCTAGTTTTATCACAAAGGATTAACATGACCACTTTGAAGGAATTGAAATTAGATGGAGAAGATAACAAACATGCTACCCAACCACCAAAGCTATAAACCGAGTACATAAAATTTTGAATATAGAAAATCTTGTAATTTTGACAGCTTTCTATTTAATACTATATTGATCAAGGATTTTATATTTTTTTAATTTGTATTTAAAGAATGAGAATTATATATGATAAGGTTAGAGATTTTGATATATTTGTATAATTTAACGATCAACTTGATTTGAAACTTTGATATGAAATTTTGAAAAAAATTGTGTTAAAATTTACTTTCTGCAATTTAATATGAAAAAGATGTGTAAAATAATAAAATAGTAAATAAGTGTGTTATATATATATAACAAATCAAAATAGAATTGATATAAATCCATATTAACTTTAAATTTATTAAGTTTTAATAATCATTAAATTTATTGAATTTTAATAATCACTAAATTTTTAATTTTTTTTTTTTTAATATTACATTTAAAAAAAATTACATTGACATAGATTTGATATCTCTTTGTATCATAATTGTTGTATCATAATTGATGGCCATTAATACAAATTTATATTAATTAGTATAAATACATGATATTATAACTTATATTTAATTTTTATGTTATTATGTGAATGATTGTATTCATGTGATAGGCTTATCATAAAATTTATGTTTATCCATTTCATGCATTTTGAACAACCATGTTTATGAGACACATTGAGAGAGACTTCATCCTTCACAATAAATGATGAAAATGATATATTTAAAATTAAAAAATTAACATTTTTTTTAGATTGGGTATAATTTTTTTTAGGGAGGTTTTATTGTGTTTGGAGATTAGTTTTGGAGGTGGGACATTTTATTAAAGACTTGTTATAATTCTCATTGATCTATAAACTTTCATGGATATTCCATTGGACAGTTCATCACAACAGAGCTAATAAAATACTAAAATCTTTATTGTGAAGGTTAATTTTCTTTAGATCTCAAATTCTTTAATTACTGGTTTTATGTTTAAGATGTATGAAATAGATAAAATGGGAAAAAAAAAGAGCATACATACATACTCACACACTATCCACAAATAAACTCAATACAACAGAAAACTTGCGAGAAGATGAGGCCACTCTCCTCTCTTTTCTTGAAATGCAAGTACAAAGAAATATGCACTTGTTGATGACCATTTTGATCAATAGTACTTAGGCGACAAAGTGTTGTGAGCCTCCATCAATTCACATTACTTTTGCAAAATCTTGCACATCCTCGCTAAGCAACTACTACTACACATTTCAAAAATGATGTCTTCATTAGAAACTTCCAACAAAATTAATATGATACTTGACATAGTTTTCATAACTCTCAAGTCATAAATATAATCTCTTTTCCACTTCTCACTTTAAATTTTGCATTCATAATTAACATATTGATATCATTATTGATACCAATTATATTTAAAACTTTATACATTACCTATCTTATACCTTATTTTCAATTTCCTATTTATCATCTTATCTCATAATTATCATACCATATCCTTAAAGTTATAACCTTGGCAATTTTACCTTGCCAAATACAAACTACAAATTATTAAATCTTATCAGATTTGCCATGATTCTTTTCCATATCATAACTTCATTTGGCAATTTTACCATGCCATGCCAAATACAAACTACATATTATTAAATCTTATCAGGTTTTCCATGATTCTTTTCCATATCATAACTTCATTACCCAACCAAAATTTAGCTTTCACTTTGTCTTGGGATTAATAAGTTCATGTCATACCATCTTATGTTTGCATGACCCACTTTTCAAAAAATATGTCATATCTCTCCACTATTTAATTATGACATAAGTTTATACCATGTCTCTTTACGAGTTCATGATTTTGGCATTACCCCATGCCTTATCAAAAGTAAAATCTAAATATTGTTATTGGATTATATCATGTAAAAGATATAAAGAGGTCGTGGGAAACGTGCTCATGTTATCAAGATTGTGAAACCTGTGCGTATGGGGCAGTCCGTTACAAGAACATGCTAATTAAGTTCAAAGTCTTGTCAATGATTTTATTTATTTTGGGAGAAAAGTGTTGAAATAGAAGTTTCTAGGAATTTGTTTGGAAATCTAGGAGATGATGGAATTGCTTTGATGAGGAGGCTATAATATGGAGTATGATAATTCATGAGTAATTTTCTCTTCTGAATTCTGTTTTTCAGGCAAAAAATCGGATCTGAATCCGATCAAATTTTCAGGGGTGTCTGAGTTTTGCATGGATCAAAGTTTCATGCATTTCAAAACCATATCTCAGGGGTTTTGCCCCATTTTAAACCAATTCAGATGCTCAGAAAATCGATCATAGTTCTGGATTGGTCGGAAATTTAAAAGCGGGCCGCTGAAAAACCTGTCGAAAAAATAACTGGAGAGAGAAGATTGCTCCCAAGTTAGCCCACTCCCTATAATATTGACCAATGATACAAACTATGGACTTGATTGAGCCGTATTCTTTGGAATCCAGCCTCGGCCAAGATCAATAGAGTCGAAGATATATTGTGAATTTGTTGTAATTAATGACTTTCTTTCTAGCCTTTGTCCTTTCGTGGAATGAAGAACAATGGATTTGGAAGATTTGTTTGGATCTAAAATCTTCGTGCATGCCATTTTATCAAAATCGTTGCAGAAAATTAAGAACAATGTACGGTCATATAAATAATCAATAGTGGACTTTCTAGTGTCCACATCTCCCGCCACATCTCCCGCCATAACCTTCAAGCACAATATCATTATTACTGAAACATAGAAAATAATGACTAGTACTCTTGACATACTTAAAAATCCATTTTACCGCTTGTCAATGTTGTTTGCCTAGATTTGCTAGGAACTTTCTCACTACTCCCACTGAATGTGCAATACTTGGACGAGTACATACCATGGCATACATCAAGTTGGCAACTACTGAAGCATAAGGAATTTTATTCATCTCCTCCTTCTCCTTGTCATCACAAGGACACAGATCAACACTCAATTTGAAGTGGGTTGCAAGGGGTGTATCGACTGGCTTGGCATCCTTCATATTGAACCTATCAAGCACCTTCTCAATTTATTTTTCTTGTGATAGCCACAATTTTCTCTCATTTATGTCACATATGATCTTCATGCCTAGTGTTTGTTGTGTTGTACCCAAATCTTTCATTACAAATTGGCTGCCCAAATCCTTCTTCAGCTTGTTAATCATATTCTTATCATGTCCAACTACTAACATGTCATCCACATATAACAAGAATATAATGTAATTTTCTTAGCCATACCTCTTGATGTAGAAACAATGGTCATCCTCCAGTCTTTTAAAACCATGTTCCAACATAAATGAATCAAATTTCTTATACCACTAACGAGGTTCTTGCTTAAGTCCATAGAGACTCTTCTTCAATATGCAAACCAATTTTTCTTTACCTTTTATTTTGCAACCTTCCAGCTACTCCATATAAATCTCTTCTTCCAATTCACCATGAAGGAAGGTTTCCTTTACATCTAATTATCCACGCTCTAAATCTAAAGCAACAATAAGACCAAGAATGATTCTAATGGATGACGTCTTAACAATAGGAGAGAATATTTCAGTGAAATCAATACCTTCCTTTCGAGAAAATCCTTTCACCACTAGCCTTGCCTTGTATCTTTCATTTTCCCCTTCTCCCTCATGCTTAATCATGCATACCCATTTGCAAGGCTTTTCTTCCTTTTGGAAGCTTGACCAACTCCCAAGTTTTGTTTTCCAACAAGCACTCCATTTCTTCCTCCATAGCTTTCTTCCATTATTTGTTGTTCTCAATTTTATAAGCCTCCTGAAAACAATCAGGTTCACCTTCATTAGTCAATAAAATATAATTTGAGGGAGGATACATTTGTGAAGGCTTGTGAGGCCTAGTAGGTCTGTGGGCCAATTGTGGTGGTGCATTTTCAGGCTAAACTTCTTGTAATGTTTGTTGTACAATTTATTCTTCTTGTTGTTCAACATCTTCCATTTGATGAGTGAGATTGTTGTGGTTGGGATTTATGGTTTTGATCGGAAAAGCCACAATGTTGTCAATAGACTGTCGACGTTTCGGATCCAAATTAGGATCCATCTTCAAGACAATGAGCCTAGGTTAAGAAAAAGGGAAGAGCTGGTATAAATACTGGAAGTGTGGGAAATTTTTCAGTGTCGGCTAGGTTTAGAGTAGAATTATTTAATAAATTTAATTATTTGCTAAGATTTCTAGGGTTTAATAATTTGTTTATTTATAATAGTTTATTATTAGTTTAGGTTTTTATTTTAACATTATTTAATGTTCTAGGGTTTAGTTAATAGGTAAAAAGTGRATTATTAAATTTATTATAGGGTTAAGGTATTAAAATCTAAGGTTAAGGTATAAACTAAATAATTAAAAAGAAGAATTAAGTGTTTGTTTATGAGTTTAATAATAGGGTTTCTAAATGTGTTTGTTTTGGGTTAAAAGGTAAATAAAGGGTTATTATTAATTTAATGTTGTGTATTAATGTCTTCATTTAGATTAATAGGTTCCAGGGTTAGGTTATAGGTATTAAGTAATTTATAAGATAAAAGGGGTTTTTCCTTCTTGCTAATCTATATTCTAAGTGTTTATTACTTCAGGGTTAATTTTTGATATTAATCAATTATGTTCTTAGGTTATTTAAGAGGTTATTAGGTTGTCATAGAATTAAAATTAATTGGGAGGGGGTTTTCTTATGAATAAATTAATTTATAATAAGAAATGAAAATTATCAAAGATTATTATTGTTTTTTGTGGATCAGGGGGAGCCAGTTTTCGCTCAGTTCTAACCCACTGTCTCTGTTAAGGTTACTAGGATGTTTACGGATTTCAATGGCTTCTCTAATACGACGTTTGAAGAGGTGATTCTCTTTGGCGAGGATTTTGGTGTCTTCTAGGCGAACATGGTGTCTTGTTTTAATGGAGTGTTTAACTAGGGCAGAGGTGTGGATGCGTTCATTCTTGATGTCAGCTTCGTGTTCTTTTATCCTAACTTGGAAGGAGCGACCGGTTTCACCAATGTAGCATTTACCGCATGAGCACTCTATTTTGTAGATTCCTTTGCCACTATGAGGGTTAAGTTTGTCTTTGACGGATCTCATACTCTATTTGATGGTTTCAAGAGGTTTGAAGGCGGTTTTAATTTTTTTTTTACTGAGGACTCTTGCAATTATGTTAGTCACTCCTTGGATGTAAGGAAGGTAGGCACTTCTATTCAGGTTTTGGTCTTTAGGGGCATTGGGATTATTGCGGGTTATTTCTAGGGCTTTGTTTATTGCGTTCTTAATGTCTTTTTGTTTATACCCTATGTTCTTAAAAGCCTTAGTAAGGTGATCTGTTTCCTTATCTAGGTGTGTTTCATCAAAGATTCTTATGGCTCTAGTGGCTAAAGTTTTTAAGACACCTAGTTTCTGGTTGGGGTGGTGATGGGAATTGGCATGGAGATAGTTCTCAGTGTGGGTCTTCCTTCTATACACCACATGTCCAAGATCACCATTACTTTTCCTTTTGATAAGAACGTATAGGAAGGGGATGCTATCGTTCTCTTCGAGTTCCATGGTGAATTTTATTTCTTTGGATATGTTGTTTAGGTGTAGAAAGAATTTCTACAATTCAACTTTTCTGTGGGGCCAGAGAATGTTTGTATCATCAACATATCTTTTCCACCTCGAGGGTTTTAGGGGAAAGGAGTCCAAGGTTCTCTTTTCAAAATTCTCCATGAAAAGGTTGGCAACAATGGGGGATAGTGGGGAGCCCATTGCTATGCCGTTAGTTTGTTCATAGAACTCTCCTTGGTAACTGAAGAAAGTGGAGCGTAAGCAGACCTCGACTAGTTTAGTTGTTTCTAGATCGGTGACTTCTTTGACAATTTGGATAGCTTCATCTAAGGAGATTCTTATGTTCTAGGGTTTACCTATTAACTAAACCCTAGAACATTAAATAATGTTAAAATACAAACCTAAACTAATAATAAACTATTATAAATAAACAAATTATTAAATCCTAGAAATCTTAGCAAATAATTAAATTTATTAAATAATTCTACTCTAAACCTTGCTGACACTGAAAACTTTCCCACACTTCCAGTATTTATACTAGCTCTTCCCTTTTTCTTAACCCAGGCTCATTGTCCTGAAGATGGATCCTGATCTGGATCTGAAACGTCGACAATCTATTGACAACACTGTGGCTTTTCCGATCAAAACCATACATCTTCCATTTGTTGTTTAGATTTCTCTTGAATATGCTCATCATTTTCTTGCAGTGGTGGAATATCAATTTGTTGTTCAACAGACCTATCAACAACTTTCTTGACCTCCATATTACTTGCAGACTTCTTAAACATCTTTAACTCATTGAAAATTACATCCCTGCTTCTAATAACTTTACTATGAACTTGATCCCACAAACAGTAACCAAAATCACCATCCACATATCCCCAAAAAATATATTCCATGGATTGATCATCTAGCTTAGTTCTATTCTATTTGGGAATATGCATAAATGCTTCACATCCAAAGACTTTTAGGTGAGAATAATTTATTTGTTTACCAGTCCAAACTTCTTCAAAAATGCCACCATCCAAAACTATAGTAGGAGATCGATTTATCAAGTAGCAAGTTGTCTTTACTACTTTTGCCCAAAAATTCTTCTCCAATCGATAATTTGACAACATCCTCCTCACCTTCTCCATGATAGTGTGATTCATTCTTTCTGCAGTACCATTTTGTTGAGGAGTAAGAGGAACGACCTTCTCATGCTTTATGCCAAACCTGTTACAATATTCTTTGAATGTGTTGGAGAAATACTCCCCACCATTTTCTATCCTCAAATAATTGAGCAATTGATTAGTTTCCCTTTCAACGACAACATGAAACTTTTGAAATATCTCGAATAAATCACCTTTGTTTTTCAAAGGGTAGACCCAAACCTTCCTAGATGCATCATCTATAAATGTCACGAAGTATGAAAATCCTCGTAATGAATTAATGTTTATTGGCCCAAACACATCAAAATGTATCAATTCTAACAGATTTGTTTTTCCATTCATGGCCACTTCTAATAAATAAAACCCTTTGTTGCCTACCATTTATACAATGCTCACAAAGATCAAGATTATAGTACTTCAAACCTAGAAGTAGATTTTTTCCAGCAAGGATTTTTAGACCCTTCTTGCTCATGTGACCCAAATTCTTATGCCACAAATTTGTTGAGATTTATGCTCTTACAACAAGAACCACATAAGATTTCTCTAATATCACTCTTAATGTATACAAAATTCCTATCTTGGATCCTTTAGCCATGAGCAACGCCCCTTTACTACTTTTCCAACCACCTTTTCCAAAGCTTGTAAAACAACCTTTGTCATCTAATTGTCCTACAAAGATCAAATTCATGCACATATTTGGAACATACCTAACATGTTTCAATAATATATGTTGTCCTTCCTTTGTCTTGATCTAGACATCTCCCACTGCAACAATGTTGCAAAAGTGATTATTTCCCAAATGCACTTTACCATAATTACCAGAACTATATGCAACAAAGTTATATTTACTTGGGGTTACATGGTAAGATGCCCTAGAGTCAAGGATCCAATCAATTCTATAGTTGGACATAAATAAACATGCATCTTCCATTGAAACAATAAATAAAACTTCATTCTCCGAAACTATAGCAATAGTCTCACCTTCGCTTGTGCTGGTTGATGTCTTGGTTGGTTTTTTATCCTTTTGTTCTCGCTTCCAGATTCAACACTCATTTTTCATGTGCCTGGTTTTTCCACAATGATAACAAATTATCCTTCCTCCTCTTGTTTTCCATCTTCCTCTTGACCTCGAATGCCCTTGATGGCCCTGATAAATTTTCCTACAACAATCAGCTAGAGTTAGAGCTTCTCCTCCCTGGTTTTTTGTAACTGATTTGCATCACAGATCCTCATTCATTAAGTTGCTACTAACATCATTGAAATTCAGGGTTCCTGCAGGTGTCGGGAGAAGGTATACCCTTCACAACCATTAGATATGGGAAAGGTGCATGACAGTTAACCTCCAAGTCCTTCAGACTTCGTGACTTCAGTGAAGTTTATTTTTTGTTGAGAAAAAGGGGCCAAAGCTCGAAGTTCCAAAGTCTCGGAGTGATTTTCAGCCATAGATCATCCAGGAAGAGGAGAGTCATGGATTTTCCCCTGGTTGTTCGACAGTTCAGAGTTCAGGTAAATAAGTTGGAGTGCATGAAAAATGGACTTCCTCTTGAAGTCACAAAATCTAGAGCACACCTCGATTGTTCGATTAACAGGGACATGTGTCCACAGATCAACCGTGTACAATTTCAACAGTTTGGAAATTCAGGGTTCGGGAGAACCAGGAGGTAATGTTAATAAAAGCTCCGAAGTCCTGGAGCCCTGGAGTCCCGAAGTTCCTAGAAGCAGTTATTCGGTGGTTCAAATTTAGGGAGAAACATGGAGTCAAGTCAAGAAATCTGTTGAATCCCAGAGCTACGAAGTGCTAAAGAAAGGGGTATGACGTGGCATGATGATGTCACCAAGGGTGACGTGGACCTTTCCTAGTTGTGCCACATGTAAGATAGAGTTGTACCTTTGACAGGCCCTTAGTACTAATTGGGACCTGACACGTGTCTCCCATCGGTGGGGCGACGTGTCACTACATTAATTATTTGACAACAGAGCTAAGGAAACCACTGAGTTGGGAAATTCGACATTCGAAAGAAAATGTTAGAAGACGTTGTGACATGTGTCAAAGTCTGAAGCATTGGAGTGTTGGAGCTCCAAAGAGACATTGGTTCAATACTTTGAAAGTTCGCCATTAGGGTGTTTTGATGTGCTATGGTGTGGGACTCTCCAAATTCCTGAAGTCTCGAAGCTCTAAGAAGCGATTGTTTGACAGTTCGACACTTAGAAGAAACATTATGTTGAGCTGAGAAATCCTCCGAAGCTTGAAGCTACGAAGTGTCAAAGAACAAATTAATGTGATGTGGCATGATGACATCACCTGGGGTGATGTGGACCTCCCTTAGGCATTCCACGTGTCATCTTGTTTTGTACTTTTGACAGGCCCTATTGTACCAACAACGATCCGGCATGTGTCACTCGATGGTGGGGTTATGTATCACCACCTTAATTGATGACAATTGTACTAAGTGGACCCAGGAAGGTTCAGAAGTTCAAAACTTCAACATTTAGAGGAAATGTTGGAAGAAGTTATGGAATCCTCCGAAGTCGAAAGCTCCAAAGTGACGGAGTGACATGATGTGATTACGTCACTAAGAGTGATGTGGACCAGTTCGCTAGTTTGAAATTCAGGAGAATTATTGAGTTTTGTTGTGAATTTCTCTGAATCCTGAAGCTCCAGAGCGCCAAAGTTTTGAAACCCTGAAGGACCAATTGTTCAATACTTTAGCAGTTCAGCCTTTGGATGAATTACTGGATGCTACAGTTAGAACTCCTAGAGCCTTCGAGTCCTAGAGCTCCTGCTGACCTTATATCTAAACAGAGAATGAGGATTATCGATCAATGTGTCCTCCGAGTATTCAAAAATTTGATGTTTGGGAGATTAGAGGTGTGGAGGTGAAAATTCCATCGAAGCCCAAAATTCCAAAGTCACAGATTATGGAAGTGACGTGGCATGCTTATGTCACCTAGGGTGATGTGGACCACTATATGCATGCCACATGTCCATCTGTTTTGTGCGTTTGAAAGGTCATTTGTGCCAATGGGATTCTCACATGCATCAACAATTGATTGGGCCTTGGTTCACCTTTGTATTACTAACATGTAGCACCTCAAGTGCAGTATACTAAGCGGGCCCTAGAATTTCGGAGGTTCGGTATTCAGGGAAATTGAAGTATAAAGTTGTAAGAACTTCCGAAGTGCGAAGCTCCGAAGAGCCAGTCTGGGAGTTCGCCATTTCGATGTTCGAAGGAAATGAGGTAAGGTGAAAGGAAAACCTATGAAGCCTGAATTTCTGGAGCCCCGAAGTGTCAAAGATCTAGTTAAGTGCTTATCAGTTAGTGCCTGGTTATAGCCTAAGGTCACATGGGTTTTGGGCTGAAAAGAAAGGGTCTAAGGCCCGAAAATGATTTTTGGAGGAAGAAAAGGGTCTTAGAAAGGGAGCCCGTGGGATTTTGATTTGTTCAAAACTACACCTAAAGAATTAATAAGGCTTGTGAACCTTATGATAGGATCCATCAAGGGTCCAAGAGCCAATTTGGCTCTGAGAAAGGAGAACAATTGTACAAATATTACATCATAGAAAGGACAATTTTAAATTGTCCATAACTTTCTGGTCAGGATTCAGAATTGAGAAAGGAAGCATTCATTGGAAAGGTCTAGGACAGAAGAACATATATATTCACCTAGAAAAGGGGACTGACTAGACAACTACTCATAAAATCAAAGAAAATAATTTTTATAGGTTATTGAACCAAAATGGTTCATTTTTTTATAAAATTGTTGAATCGGTTAGTCTGACAAGGTTATGTTGGCTGCACATTTTGCAGAATTAACAACGGATTGATCATATCAGAACATCATAGAGGGCGGAGATAAGGATGATACATAGGTATTCTATAGTCAAGAAGATGAAATCAGAGGAATGGATGTCCATTTGAGTATGGAAGGAACCAAATCTAATCGACATGGAGGAGGAAAGGAGGAAGACATAAGTCTGGTTGAGACCATTAGAAAATTTTCGACGGATGTCTAGAGCCACAAGGTTGATAATGAAAATCTTATGAAATCTAGGGAGCAACAAGAATAATTCAATATGAAGTTAATGCAGAGCCTTGATATAATTGAAAATAACGTGTATAAGGAGAGTGGCTCCAGCAAATCAAGAATCCACAGGACCCCTGAGGGAAAAGGAGGATTAAGGAGTGATAGCAGAAATCACCATCACTCTGAAAGACAATAGAAAAGGAGAGCACACACTAGCTCAATTCCATCCCCTGTCAGGAAGCATAAGTGATATGGGTTGGAGGAATTGAGAGGAGAAATGAACAAGATCAAACCTCCTACATTTCATGGAGATCACAAGAAAGATGAAGATGTTGAGACATGGCTACTATGCATGAGAAAATATTTCGAGTTACATAATTATTCCTCTCATGCAGAAGGAAGAATTGTTATTTTTCAGCTCAAAGGAAGGGAATCCATGTGGTGGGTGTAGCTTGTGCAAGTGCAGCACATCAGAGAGAAGAATGTTACATAGAAGGAATTCAAGAAGCATTTTGAGAAGAAATACTTAACTAAGAGGTATTATGACAAAAAAATGAAAAGTTATTTGAACTCAAACTGGGAAGCATGACCATTGATGAGTATGAAAGTAGATTTTTAGAACTGTTGAAGTATGGCTCCTTCATCAAGGATGATACAATTAAGATTTATAGGTATTTGAGTAGGCTTCCATCTTTCATCAATGATAAGATTCAATATAATGATCCTAAAAATTTGGAGGAGACCATAAGAAGAGCCAAGTGCTTATATGATCATCATAAGGGAAAGCCTATTTTCAAAAGAGTTTGGGAAGACAATAATAATTTCAATATGGAACAGAGGAAGAAGGGGAACAAGCCACCCTTCTTCAGAAATAGTTCTCAGGGATAACAAAACCCTAGAGAGCCCAGAATGACTGAGGTAGGTGGGCAACAACAAGGCATACACACATTCAATGTTGGGGTTGTAAAGGAGATCATTTGTATAGATATTGTCCTCACATAAAAGATAAAGTGAGAGTTGTCCACAGTGTACAACAAGTTGAAACAATGGAGGTCATGGGCAGAATTATTCCAAGGATCTATGTAGACCTGGATAACAAGCAAGCACAATTTCAATCACACATGATTGAAGTAGAAGGTATGATCAATAACCATGCCTTTACTATTTTAATAGATCCAGGAGATAGTCATAGCTATATACATCCTAAGGTAGTGGAAAGATTGCAATTTCCAAGAAGTAAGCATGGGAAATCTTGCTTAGTGCAGCTGGCTACAGGATCATTGAGAAAAGTGGTTGAGTTGGTTAAATCATGTTTTGTGGACATGAATGGGTTAATTACCAAGGCATATTTGAACATCTTTCCCTTGGGTTCATATGACTTTCTGATTGGTATGGATTGGCTGGACCAAAACCATGTTGTCTTAGACTGTCATAACAAGGCATTTACTTTCCTGAATGAGGAAGGGAACCCAAGAATAGTCCAAGGAATTCCCAGGGTAGTTATTGTCCAAGAAATCTCAGCAATGCAGCTGAAGAATTTTTACAGGAAGGGCTACCAAATAATTGCAGCTCATATGAAGGAAGCACCTAAGACTAAAGTGCCAAATCTTGAGGATCATAGAGTCCCAAAATATTTTGAGGATGTGCTCAAGGAGATACCAAGACTACCCCCAAAGAGAGATATTTATTTCTCTATAAACTTAATGCCTGGAGAAACTCGAGTATCCAAGACTCCCTACAAGATGAGTACACTAGAGATGAAGCAACTGGAAATGCAGCTTGGAGAACTTTTGAATAAGGGGTATACACGCCGAAGTGTGTCACCTTGGGGTTCCCAAATTTTATTTGTAAATAAGAAGGATGAGACATTGAGATTGTGTATTGACTTTAGACAATTGAACAAGGTAACTTTAAAGAACAAGTATCCTTTGCCAAGGATCGATGATCTCTTTGATCAGTTGAAGGATGCAAGGATATTTTGAAAGATTGATCTCAGATCTAGTTATCATCGGGTGAGAATTAAAGACTTCCTTCAGGACAAGGTAAGGTCATTACAAGTTCACAATGGTGTTGTTTAGGTTAACGAATACACCAGTTCTTTTCATGTGCTTAATGAATGATGTTTTCCGAGAATACTTAAACAAGTGTCATTGTCTTTTTGGATGAAATCCTTGTATATTCCAAGTTAGAATAAGAGCATAAGAATCACTTGAGGATGGTGTTACAAGTGTTAAGAGAGCACCAGTTGTATGCCAAATTGAGCAAGTGCTCACTTTATCAAAACCAAATTCACTATTTGGGGAATTTCATATCCAAAGAAGGGATATTAGTGGACCATGAAAATATTGAAGATATTAAAGGGTGGTCAACACCTAAGAATGTGAAAGAAGTCAGATCCTTCATGGGTCTAGATAGATACTACAAAAGATTCATTACAGGGTTTTCAAGGATTGCTCACCTGATTACTTCCTTGCAAAAGAAGGAAGTGAGGTTTCAGTGGACAACAGAGTGTGAAAATATCTTCCAGTATTTGAAGCAGTTGTTAACCAGTGCTCCAGTTCTAAGAATTGCAAATCCTAATGAGGATTTCATGGTTTGCATAGCTGCATGCAAAGAAGGACTTGGTGGAGTCCTCAATCAGAATGGTTTTTTGGTATGTTTTGAATCCGGAAAATTGAAAGAGAATAAAAGGCTCTATGTCACTCATGATTTGGAGTTGGAAGCTATAGTACATGCCTTGAAAAAGTGGAGGCACTACCTCATGGGAAAAATATTTGAGCTAAGGACAGACCATAATGGTCTGAAATATCTATTTGAATATCCAACTCTAAATGTCATACAAAATAGATGGTTAGAGTTTCTCTGTGAGTATGACTTTGATATCAAGCACATCAAAGGAAAAGAGAAAAAAGTAGTTGATGCACTCAGTAGGAGAGTGCATGAACTGCATGCTACAACCATTAGCATGTATCAAACTGATCTTAAAGGCATAATTTATGAGGTTGCAAAAGAATATTGGCAGTACATGGAGACAGTAACAAAATTAGAGCAAGGTAAAATGCAACAGAAGGTTGAAGATTATAAATTGGGAAATGATGAAATTCTCTTGTACAAGAACATAATTTATGTACCCAATTTTCATGAATCAAGGAGTATGATCCTGAAAGAGATGCATAATGTACCTTATGTTGGACACCCAAGATATCAGAAAACAATTGTAGCAGTCAAGAGCCAATACTATCGGTCAGGCATGAAGAGGGAAATTGTTGAATACATTGCTAAATGTCTGGAGTGTCAAACAATCAAAGTTGATCATAGACACCTAGTTGGGTTGTTGCAACCATTGTCCATTCCTGAGTGGAAGTGGGAAGTGGTGTCAATGGATTTCATCACCAAATTTCTTAGAACAACAAAGCAACCTGATTCTATCATGGTGGTGGTGGACAAGCTTACTAAAGTTGTCCATTTCATTCCATTGAAGATTACTCACAAGGCAACCAATGTTGTTGATATTTATATGAAGGAAGTAGCACGTTTGCATGGTATATCCAAGGCAATTGTGTCTGAAAAAGACCCAAAGTTCACCTCAAATTTCTAGAAGGGATTATTCAAAGGGTTCGGAACAAATATGAACTTTAGCGCAGCTGATTATCCTGAGTCTAATGGGAAAATAGAAAGGGTGAACCAAGTGATAGAGGATATGTTAAGAATTTATGTGATGAACAAACCATCTAAATGGGAAGACTATATACACTTGGTAGAATTTTCTTACAATAATGGGCACCAAGCATCTCTGAAGATGAGCCCATTTGAGGCACTTTATGGCAGAGAGTGAAACACACCAATCAATTGGGACAACCCAACTGATAGAGAAATGGTTGGGCGAGAATTTCTCAGGGAAATGGAAGAGAAAATGTCAAAGATAAATAAGACTTTAAAGGATGCTCAAGAAAGACAGAAAAGCTACACTGATAAGGGAAAATTCATAAAGAATTATGTATTGGTGATCACGTGTTTCTGAAAGTGAAGGCCAATAGAAGTTCCCTGAAGTTAGGAAACTGTTCCAAATTGTCAGCTCATTACTGTGGGCCATTTGAAATCCTGGAAAGGATTGGGCATGTAGCTTATATGCTTGCATTACTTGCATCTATGATTGTTCATAATGTATTCCATGTATCATTTCTTAAGAAATATATACATGATGCTAATCATGTTATTGATTGGAATGTGATTCAGGTGGAGCAAGAAGGCTCTTTTCAAGTGCATTCGGTGTGCATACTGGACCAGAAGATCATGAAGCTCTGGAATTGAGCCATAGATATTATAAAGGTCCAATGGACCTGGTACGGGTCCCGAGGATGCCACTTGGGAGCACGAAGAGGCCATGAGGGCAGAATACCCGCATATATTTTAAGATTTTTGAAAATCTTGTTGTAATATGTAAATATGATGCACTGAGGACAATGCATAAATAAGGGGAGGGGATTATAACACCCCAAGGCTGAGCCCCTGCTGAATTGTAATTATGTGTATAGGCTGGTGAGCCAAGTGTTTATAAGCTAGGAGGCTTACATGATGATTAGGCTAGAGATCCTAGATGCTAAAGGCCAGTGAGCTTTCTTTTAGATATCATTTTCAGGATTAACTATGTCTTGGGATGGGTGACCACCTGGGAAGTATGAGTTATTAGGTGCAAGCCCCGAAAGTGATGATTGAAGCTATGCGATTCATTTCATTGGTTTCAATCCCAGTTCTTCACCCCTGTGAGCATCACCCGATGAAATGAGTGCTAAGTGGACTATTCAAATCATGAGAATTATTGGTCAGTTGTGACTAATACTCATGGATATAGGTCATAGATTAATGACTTACTCTACGCAGTTAATCACGAAAATGATATCTAATATGTTGCACTACGGAAGCCCCTCTATGCTTAAATAATAAGATTGAAGGGAGCTTTGAATAGATAGTTCATAAGGCACAATACTTTCTAAGGTTTTGCAAATGGGGTAGCAAGCTAAGTGGGCTTGATTGTGGGTAAAACACCATAGTTATGCGCACTTGAGCCAGAGGCCTCTTGGGATGGGTGACCACCTAGGAGGTCTTGGTTACTGGGTGAAATCCTGAGAAGTGATGAATGATGCTATGTGATTCATTTCGTTGGTTTCAATCCCACTTCTTCACCCCTATGAGCATCACCCGATGCAATGAGTGCTAAGTGGACTATTCAAATCATGAGAATTATTGGTCAGTTGTGACTAATATTCATGGATATGGGTCATAAATTAATGACTTACTCTACACAGTTAATCCCAAAAATAATATCTAATATGTTGCATTGCGGAAGCCCCTCTATGCTTAAATAATAAGAGTGAAGGGAGCTCTGGATGGATAGCTCATAAGGCACAATACTTGCTAAGGTTTTGAAAACGGGGTAGAAAACTAAGTGGGATTTATTGTGGGGAAAACACCACAGTTAAGAGCGCTTGAGCCATAGGCCTCTTGGGATGGGTGACCACCTAGGAAGTCCCGATTACCGGGAGCAAGCCCCAAAAGTGATGATTGATGCTATGTGATTCATTTCATTGGTTTAAATCCCACTTCTTCACCCATGTGAGCATCATACGATGCAATGAGAGCTAAGTGGACTATTCAAATCATGAGAATTATTGGTCAGTTGCGACTAATACTCATGGATATGGGTCATAGATTAATGACTTACTCTACGTAGTTAATCCCGAAAATGATATCTAATATGTTTCACTATGGAAGTCCCTATGAGCTTGTTTTCTATATGTAAATACTCATATCATTAATATAAATACATCATTGCATGTAGACCAACCATGATAAAAGAGAATATGGGACTAAGCTCCACGAGATAGGGGAAGGGAAGGGGCTAAGAAGCTAGGGTAAAAGGGTAAGCTAGAAGGAATATCTAAAGAGGGAATAATTTAATATTATTCTAAAAATGCATATTGGAGGATAATGATTTTTATCCTAAGTTCCTCTGGGGAAAGGAATGAATTCCAAGTGGAGAGGGACGCACTCCTGGAGAGTGAGGTGTCAACCAAGACACATGCAAATTTAAGAGGCTGTTCTTCCCATGTAGGGGGATTCACACATTGAGAGAGGAATTATTTCCTTGCACATCTCTCCCCATTCACTCAGGGGGAGATAGACTGAGCCATCCCCTCCATCATTGACCTCTGCAACATTCTTTCAAGCTCTAAAACCTGCAAACCCCGTGAAGCTAACCCGTACTTTTCCTGTGAAGCATAGAATGACTACACAGTTCCTGAGCCATATTGCACCTTAGCCATTTTTTTGTTGTTGTTGTCCATTCTTTTCTCTAGACTGGTGCGGCTTGTTGCATTACCAGAGCCCATACCCAATTTTTTGTTTTTATTGTTGAATTTTCAGTGGGCTATGGCTCATGTATTTCTTTTAAATTCTGTCAACAATTACTTGAACCATAACTACTGCAGAAAACCAAGATTACAAGAAGAATATCCATGCACAAGTACAAAAGACGTATCCTGGGAAAACCTTCTCAAGAAGGGAAGAAAACCCAACCAATCCTTTTCTATATTCCTCAAGAGAAAGACCTCCCACACCATCACCAAAACTAGAACACAAGAGGGTGCTGCAATTCTCATAATTTCATACCACAACTTCTGAAATCATGAGATGGCACAATAATAAGTGTATTTCCTCAATGGGTATTCACCTTTATTTATATAATACTTGTCACAAAAAATGATGTGTCTATTGGCACAATAGGGCCGACCTCAATAACTCAAAATATAATTAATAATTTCCATATTAATTATCTTTTACATTAATTATTAATCACATTAAGGTGGGGCCGACTTGTACCCTTTACATTACAATTAGGGTTACAGGCATGTCTGACTCTTGAAAAATATAGCAAGGGATCTTATACACCCACTAGTGCTCATCCACTAGGGGCACATCCATAGGGATGTCCATATCGCTGGCTCACTGCATTACACAGAAGAACCAGTTCTTCACACATTCACCTGTGCTTGTCCACAAGAACGTCCACTCAACAGATCTTATTTCCCTCTGTCTCACACAGGAGAATCATCTGGAGTTTCTCGTCAACTCTGTTGCACAGAGAAGGCTAATACATCATCTTCATTTATGTTCTCATTACGATGCACCCAACACTTTGGGATTTCACACGTTCACCTTGTGCTTAGCCACAAGCATGTCTAACTCAACAGATTTCCTTTTCCCATTGGAGAATCATCTAGAGTTCTTCTCAACTCTCTGAATGGAGGAGGTCATCTCTACTTTCCAGCTCTGTCTTAGATAAGAACCACGTACCCTTCTTAGGGGCTTTCCTTCAAGTTTGTAAGCAGGAGAAAGACTCACATAACTGCAATGATCCACATCTCACAGCTTTGTAAGCTAGAGAATGTCTCACATATCTACAATCATCAACACTCCCTCTCAGCTAGGGAGGCATTCTTCATCATGCCAAGTCCCACACAGATGTACTTTGAACTTTGTCTTGGTTGGAGTCATCAACACTCCCTCTCAACTAGGGAGACATTCTTCACCAAGTTAATTTAGTGAAGGTGTTTGCAACCTACTCATGTGTAGGAAGGTACTGCATGTGTACTATTTTCCTCTGCATCATATCTTTGATATAAATATATTTCATCTCATCGTGTCTCGATCCATCAAGAAACACTAGGTTCTCAAAGAGATTTACACACGACTCTTGGTTATCATCATAGGATCCATCTCATGGTTAAGTAATTTTTTCAAAATCTTGTGAATACATATGGATTCTCACATTCGATGCTATATACTATGCTTCTGTGGTACTCAAGGCCACATAGTTTTGTTTCTTGCTGTATCAGGAAACCATGGAAAACTTTACAGTAGAACAACAACCGGATGTGCTCTTCTGGTCCTACTATACTTTCTGCTCAATATGAATCGACATATCTTGCAAACTCAAGTTCACACTAGAGGTTGTCTTAGACCATATCCAATTGTGCCTCATATATATCTCAATACATGTTTTATTGTTATCCAATGAGTCTGTCTCGGCTGACTCATGGATTGACTAAGTATATTCACTACATAGCATGAATTTGATCTGGTGTTAACCAGATACATCAATGATCCAATAAATTGTGGATCAATATCGTCGGAATCACCATCATTCATTTTATTCAATTCCATCACGGTGGTTTTGCATTCTGTCCTACTTAACTTCTTTAATATTCCCCCTATATATTTTCCTTGAATCAGGAAAATCTCATCGGTCCTCTATCATACTCTTTGTCCCAAGAAGTGGTGTATCATACTCATATCCTTCATCTAGAAATAAGAAGTTAAATATTGCTTGTATCCAACAACAAGGATTTTTGAATAAGTCATCAAAAAGCAGGCTCTCGTCACCAACACTGTAATAATATAGGTTTGGATCAACAACACTCTTGCTGAAACTCAAAATCATCAAGAACCTATCTATCTGATATAGTTTCCAAGTCATGGATGGTAGTACAGATGGAAGTGTGTCAGGTTTACTAGATCAAGTGTCTCATCATAGACAACTCCCTCTGTTTGTGAGAAACCTCTGGCTATAGATCTTGTTTTGTGTTTCTCGACACTTCCATCAGCTGCATGCTTGATCTTATATATCCACTTGGAAGTTACCACAAACTTCCCTTCTGGTCCCTGAATAATATCTTATACATCATTCTTTAATATATAATAGTATTATTATGTTATAGAATCTTGCCATACATGTTCTCTTGTTTCTTCTCTAAGACAAGAAGTCTCAACCTCGATGAAGTGGCTCATGACTGAAGGATATCTCAAAAATCTCTTTTTCTTTCTCAGGATGTTCCTTGAGAGGCTTGCATGTTTCTATGCCTCTTGCAGAGTGAGTCTAGGTAGGCCTTTTATGCCCTACTGTAATATCTCTGAATATATCAACTTGGAGAAACTGGATCAACTGGAATAATGTCTCTCTCCCTCTAAATGTTAAAGGGGGAGAAGATACTATCTCTCTTTCTCAATTAGTTTGACTCCTTATGAATCAAGTGACTCCCTTTGAAGTATGAAAGATAAGATTATTCCTTTGTTGTTAGCCTGCTTGGAACAAGAAAAAAAACAAAAGGAAACAAGACAAGAATATCTCCTAGGGGAGATTCATGAGTACATATCTAGAATCAAAACATTTAAGGATTGTTGTCACAGCTACAATACCTACTTGTAATGTAGAAAACTTATAAATGTAGGTTATAGTCATGATAAGAACAATCAAACCTGGAGTTTCACTTCTCATGTGTTGTTTTTCTGAATGCACTGAGACTTCTCTGGGTCCATGATTTGCACCTGGAGTTCCTTTCTCCTGCAAATACCCTTATGAGAATGATGCAAACAATATATATA
>JZKD02S0238917.1:84166-102573 GCA_000966675.3 Picea glauca | reverse complement strand
TCCTAATCTGCATAATCATGATCTTCTTCCTCATTATTATCTTCATCCTTGGCTACATGATTATACTTTACTGGTCTTCCTCTTGAATCATATCTAACAATGTATGACCAACCTAACCACTATTGATAGCTTGGAGCAATGTGGTCTAAGGTTGAGAGGCTCATGTAAGGTATTGACGTAGTTGGTGGCCTTCTTAAACATATAAGTACTCTTTATATATGCTTAATTACATGTTGTATGTCACACATGTGTTTATTTATTGTATGTTTCTGCATAATTATGTGTATGTTAACAAAAAGTAGATGTTTGTTTTTAATTTATTGTGTATGATATTTTCTACAAATGAAAGTGAATCCTTTTGTAAGGTGGCATGGCCTGGCCCTGAGATTTCTAGGAATGCTATAAATTAGTATTAGATCTTGAACATAGCATATTTTCATCATCATGTCCCGGCTTGGGAGGCTGGGTATGTTACAACTATGTTGTAGGGTAAATGAACCATGTAGGAGATAACTCTCTTAGGCTCTTCCTAGAACTAAGACATAATATAGATTCAAGCTATAAATTTTCCTAGATCTAAATCATACATGGAAAGGCCTACGAGTTGATGGAATGAAAGGCTTACCCAGTGATCTGACGATTGTCCTTGCATGCTCCTTAGATATTAGCTTCCACGAAGATTCCCTTCACTCTTACAAGCTTACATTTGCACACATAGAGACAAGAGACATTTCAAAATATCAAACTAATTATGTATAAATCAATAATAAATATAATAATGTATCATAACACATGAAAATATTAATTCTCCACAAGGAAATATAACAATTACATACACATCCAAGCAGAGGGAAACATCTTGTACATCTTCTATTGATAAAACAAATGGATTACACCTTACAAAGAAGTTGATGCATTCCTTTCCCAAGTTCCTTTCCCAAGCTCTGTAATCAAACTGCCTGAATAAATCTACTTTCTCCTTTCTCCTCCCATTTTCCCATGAGAGATCCCTATTATTTATAGGATAGTAGAGATAATATCAAAGGGTAGTTTGGATAAGATCTCCATGTTGGTTGTGGAGCTTGATTATATTCCTAATTCATATGTAGGTCAAAGAAATTACATGATACACAATTCATGGCCTCCACGATTTTTTTGTAATTCAAATATTGTAATTTTAGGACCATTCATTATAAGGTCATAGATCTAATGATGGAAGTTATGTGAGGGTTTTTTCCCTAGAAGGAAACCCTCTTTTATGAGGGAATTGTATTGCGGTTGTGTATTATTGTGAATA
This sequence comes from Picea glauca, assembly GCA_000966675.3. Classification (NCBI taxonomy): domain Eukaryota; kingdom Viridiplantae; phylum Streptophyta; class Pinopsida; order Pinales; family Pinaceae; genus Picea; species Picea glauca. Next base: position 101,276 of record JZKD02S0238917.1, on the reverse strand, counting down.
TTGTATACTGAGAGAGGAGATCGTGAGAGAAAAAAGAGGAAGTTACAACGGGTGTGTTGTAGGTTATATCCCTTCATTTTGCTAAATAATAAAAATGAAGAACCTGGAAATTTATTTGGTGGATGTATTCACACTGGGTGAACCATGTATATCTTTGTCTCTATTCGATTGTGTATCTTCTGTGTTTTATTTTATTTCTCTGTGATCTTGTTTTTCTAAAAACTAGTATCATAGTAGAAGGTAACTCACAGGAAAAGAGGGTTACTGGTTCCAGTGGGAGCAATGGTGGAAGATGGAAAGTTTAGGGTCGAGAAATTTAATGGCCAAAACTACAAGTTATGGAAGACGCAGATGGAAGATTATTTATATCAGAAGGATCTATTCCTACCATTGGGTGGATATAAAATAAGTCGATGACCATGAAGGACGAAGAATGAGAGGTTCTTGAAAGAAAGGCACTAGGAACAATACGACTGAGCCTGACAGCGTCAGTGGCTTTCAATATTTCAAAAGAAAAGACAATGAATGAGTTGATGGATGCATTTGATAAACTGTATGAAAAACCTTCAACATCCAATAAGGTCAACGTCCAATAAGGTATTTCTAATGAAGCAATTATTTAATATGAAGATGTTAGAAGGTGGGTCTTTTGCATATCATTTAAATGAATTTAATATAGTTATTAATAATCTAAGTTCTATAAAAGTGGACTTTGATGATGATATCAGGTCTCTTCTAATCCTGTAATCATTTCTAGAAATATGGAATGGATTGGTCACGGTTGTAAGTAACTCTGTCTCTGGTTCAAACACTCTAAAATTTGATGATGTTGTTGGTGTTATCCTTAGCGAGGAAATGTGACCGAAAAGCACAGGTGAGACATCAGGTAATGTGTTGACCATGGATAATAGGGGAAGACAAAATGATAGAGGAAAGGGATTAGGGAACCATGGGAATTATAGGAAGGGAAGATCCAACTCCAGACTAGGAAAGATAGAGTGTTGTAATTGTGGGAAGAAAGGACATCTGAAGAAATATTGCATAGCTCCAAAGAAACAAAGAGATGGACAACAAGAGAAAAATCAGGAAGAAAATATAACAGGTGATGTGTTACAAGATGCTTTGATTATATCTATAGATAATATTTTTGATTCTGACTTCATTTCATGCCACACCCCTAGGAAACTTTTTCAGGATTATGTTTAAGGTGATTCTAGACAGGTTCATTTGGGTGGTGATGCACCATGAAAAATTGTTTAAATGGGAAAGGAACAAATAAAACAAAAGAATGGAAACCAATGGTTGTTGAAAGAGGTAAGACATGTTCCAGATCTAAGAAAAAATATGATTTCAATGGGGTAGTTGGAAAGTGAAATTTGTATATCTACATTTACAGATAAGGCGTGGAATGTCACCAAAGGATCAATGGTGATAGAAAAAGGAGAGAAGGTAGGTACATTGTATTGATGTACTGGTAATATTGACTCTTCTATCTCTTTAGCTTCTACAGGAGTGGATATAATGTTGTGGCATCATAGGCCTGCACACATGAGTGAGAAGTAGATGCAGATACTTCACAAAAGGAATTCTTTTCCAGATCTTAAACAAATTGATTTGGATTTATGTGAGCATTGTGTTTATGGGAAACAAAAGAGAGTCAGATTTATCAGAGTTAGAAAGAGAAATAAGAGTGAAAGGTTAGAGCTTGTGCAAACAGTTATATGGGGACCAACTCAAGTATCATCTCTTGGTGTCTCTCTTTATTATGTTACTTTTATTGATGATGAAACTAGAAAAACTTCGGTTTATTGCATTCGAAAAAAAATATGATGTTTTTGACACTTTTAAGAAATGGAAATATTTGGTTAAGAATGAGACAGGAAAAAATATGAAGTGTCTCAGATCAAATAATGGAGGTGAATATTGCAGTAAGGATTTTGATGATTATTGTTCATACCATGGGATTCGTAGAGAGAAGACAGTTCTAGGAACACAACAAGAAAATGGTGTGCCAGAAAGGATAAACAGGACAATCATGGAGCGTGAAAGGAGTATGAGATTGCATGCAGGGTTTCTCTTACAGTTTTGGCCAAATGTTGTAGATATTATTGTTTACTTAATAAAAATAGGACCTTCAAGCTCTTTGGATGGTGTAATTACAGAGGAGGCATGGACAGGTAAAAAGATAAAGTTTTCATTTCTAAAGACTTTCAGCTGTGAAGCATTTGTCCATATTGATAAAGAAAATAGAACAAATATTGAAGAAAAATCCAAGAAGTGTACCTTTATTGGATACGGTGTTAATGATTTTGGTTATCGCTTATGGGATTATGAAAATCACAAAAACATTAGGAGTATAGATTTCATATTCAATGAGAAATTCATGTACAAATATCAGTTGTAGAGAAAGAAATAGGAAAAAGAAAAACCATAATACACAGTTCTTGATGAGATCACTAAAAAGGAAATTCCAAAGTTACCAAAAAATCAAAATGTACAACAATAGGAGCAACATGTACCTCAAACTTCTGCAAGTGTTGTTAGAAGATCTACTAGGTTAAGTAGACCCCCTAAATGATACTCTCCTTCATTGTATTATTTATTGTTAACTAATTCTAGTGAACCAAAACGTTATGAAGAGGCAATGCAGGTAGACACTAAAAGGAAGTGGGAGCAAGGCATGGAAGAGGAAATGGATTCCTTGGTAAATAACCAAACTTGGGACTTGGTACAGTTTCCCGTTGGAAAAAAATAATTGCAGAATAAATGGGTTTACAAGTTGAAGGAATAAGATGGAGGCAAAAAGATGTACAAGGAAAGACTTGTTGTAAATGGGTTTGAACAAAATAAAGGTATAGATTTTGATGAAATATTTTCTCATGTTGATAAAATGACTTCAATTACGACTATTTTAAGTCTTTTGGTAGTAGAATATTTTCATCTTGAACAATTAGATGTAAAAACAACTTTTCTACATGGGGATTTGGAGGAAGATATTTATATGTAGCAGCCACAGGGGTATGAGGTCAAAGGAAAGGAGAATTTGGTATGTAGGTTGAAAAAGAGATTGTATGGCCTAAAGAAAGCTCCAAGGAAATGGTATTTGAAGTTTGGAAGGTTTATGACAAAACAAGGTTATCGTAGATTTCATTCTGATCACTGTGTTTATTTTAAGAGGCTAGAAAATGGAAGTTATATTATCTTTCTATTGTATGTAGATGACATGCTTGTTGTAGGGTCTAACATGCAGGATATAAATGTGCACAAAATGAAATTAGCTAATTCATTTGTGATGGATAATTTGGGTGTTGCAAAGAAAATCCTTGGTATGAGAATAACAAGAGATAGGAAAAATCACAAATTGACATTGTCTCAGGGTGAGTACATAGAAAAGGTGTTGGAGAGATTTAGTATACAGAATGCAAAACCAGTTAGTACACCTTTAGCCATCCATTTCAAACTAAAAAAGGAAATGTATCTCAAGAAAGAGGAGCAAAGAGAATACATGTCCAGTGTTCCTTATTCATCAACAATTGGTAGCTTGGTGTATGTTATGGTGTGCACAAGACCGGATATTTCACATGCAGAGGGAGTTGTGACAAGGTATATGAAAAATATAGGTAAATAACATTAGGAGGAAGTAAAGTGGATTCTTAGGTATTTGAGAGGTATTATTACTCATGCATTATGTTCTGTAGGTTCAAGCACTATTCTATAGGGATATGTTGATTCAGATATGGAAGGTGATAAAGAGAGCAGGAGGAACACCACAGGGTAAGTTTTTATTGTAGGTGGAACAACATTAAGTTGGATTTCAAAACTACAAAAGGTTGTTTCACTTTCAACAACAAAAGCAGAGTATGATGTTGCTATAGAGGCTATTAAAGAAATGATTTGGTTATAGAGGTTTATGGAGGAATTTGGGAATAAGCAGGAGAATAACTGATTGCACTATGACAGTGAGAGTGCCATTCATATTGAAAATAACTCATCCTTCCATTATAAGAATAAGCATATACATCTCAAGTGTCATTTCATATGATCTATCTTGGAATATGGAAATTTGAAGTTGAAAAATATACATACTAGCCAAAATCCTCCAGACATGTTAACAAAGGTAGTAACCAAGGAGAAACTGAGTTCTTTCTCAATTTCAATTGGCCTTCAAGAATGAAGGTGAAGATGAGAAATTTTCCAGGTCCAAGGTGGATCATAGTTTTTAATCCCTAAATCATGGCATATTACTCCTTAACTGGGGCATATTACATTAGTATTGTTATTTTATTTATGTTGGTTTGGGTCCATTAGTTTTAATTGTACCTCCTAGTCTCCTATATATACCAAGGAGACATTTTCATTTGGAATCATATTGTATTTGTGAATTCATGTAATGTATAAGGGGGTTTCCCCCTTGAAGAGGTTTACTATATACATTTCTCTCTTTTTCAAGGCGTGGAGTACTTATTCTAATATTTTATGCTATTTTCATATTTGGTTCTTAACATTTGTTATTGGAGATGGACAATCATCATGACTGGCTTCTTCAAAACAAATCTTCTTGGAATTTTGGCTACAGCGTTTTTTTGAAGGTTTCAACATATGGAATTTATATGGTGTAGAAGAGACATAAATATATAACTAGGGTCCAAATTTAAGATCTTGGTTTGTTATATTTGTGGAGATACATTATGTTCAAGTTAGGGTTTTTTACTACTCCTAAAACTAGTCTGAAACAAGTCTTCTTGGAATTTTTTATCCCAATATGTTTCGACGTGGTTTCAGGTTTTGAAATTTTTATAGTATTAAGGGGGAATAGTGAATTATTTTTCTTACAAATTCCATCCCTTTATTCACTGTACTCTGAAATAAATTCTATGAGGAAATTAAGGTTTTTGGTTGTGTTATCACCATAACAATTTTCAGATAGGATCCAAGTTTCAGATTTAGCGGGGAACTAAAGAACTATAGAGATCTAGGCTACATCTGGAGGAGAAGGGCCAATATAGGGGAGGCACAAAAGGAGGGGCCCGACGGACCGTAGATCTTGAAACATTCCAGATCAACGGCCAGGACACATATCGGGCGATGAAGTGGCACAAAGGGTAATTTTTCAAGGGAGGGTTGGGCAAAATACCATGGTTTCATTCTATGGACATGTGGCACCCTCAGAGGCACATTAGGGAAAAAAATAGGTAAGTACAAAACTGCTCAATCACACCCCGATGCCACATGTTCAAATGCCATTTGAATATGACAAATCAACAATTTGTGTAGGGAAAGGTGACGACCGATCAAATCACCTCACACCACTCGTTCAGGTACTTTACGTCCATGCGATGCTAATTAAGCCCCGTCATATAACTAACTCAAAGGCTCATCATTCGAAATAGATTGGATAAACATGATAAACCAACGTACCTGTAGGTACTCTTGTTAGCAATTCATGATTAAAACTCAATGATTATCGCTCTTCAAAATATGGATGGTGTTATTCTGTTTCGGGTAATCAATGCTTCATTCATAAGTAGAGTAATATCAAACTGGATCAACTTCCTAATTTTTGTGAAGTTAAGGAAGACAAAAATCGTTTTTTCTGCAAAACTGGGAGACATGGACAAAGCCGATCGAACAACATCCAGTGAAACAGGATTTTCAACCAATATGGCGAATTCATCAGTGAATAAGAAAGAGAGGTTGGTTGCACAGATATTGGCAACATAATTCCATACAGATCCTGCAACAGAACCAGAAGCAAACAAAGAGATCAGATTAAATCCCATCATGAGAGATTTAATCATCAATGGACACACAGACAAGCGCTACAAACGATATGTAAAGAGGAAGCAGCAGAAGACAGGAATCAGAGCTGAGGTGACTGAGAGTGTTGGGGTAAACCAACCAGTCTGGTTGAGCACTCTAAAGGAAGAAATCACCAATCTAGAATAAGTTCTCAGGTTGAATTGAGTATGTTTCAGAAAATTTTGGACATATGGTTTTCAATAAAAAAGCCTCAGATATGTCAGTACTATTTATAGTGCTTCCTATAAAGTAGGAGAATAGTTGTTATGCGTTACTCCTTTTTTGTAACCGATCTCTATCTTTAGACTGTGAGGAAGTTGAGTCATTTTGAATCTCGCATGTAAATTTTCTATATATATCATTCCAAGGATAAAGAAAGTATGAGGGAAGAGGGGCCTACCCTCGAAGCAGGAAGACGTTGTAAAATCATGGAGGTAAACTGAATATACAATGCTGAAGCAATTTTTGGACTGTTTATGAAAAGATTCTAATTGGCTGTGATATGAGTTATGTTTTCCTTCATTGTATGTATTTCGTGTGATATTTATTCCATTTACATTTTCTTCTGTTTAAATTAGAGAGTTAAAGGCCTAGAATTCATCTTATGATGCTCTTGGTTTAGCAACCTAAACTGTGTGTCTTTATTCCTAACTAATTCAGAATTCATTTTAATATGCTCTAATGTTGTTATGTGTTTTCCTTTTTCCTCTTTTTCCATACAAATTTCAATTTAAACTCAGACTCATTGCCTCATTTAGCCTTTTACCTCTTGACAGTTCCAATGATTTGTCACTGCTTTATTCATTTCTGACTCCATAGCCCAAATGTCACCCCCATTTATTCATCAACTTTATAATACCCCACAAAACAAACCAAATCTAGCCAATGAATTCCAAAGAAATATCAAGTGATACAAGAGATCCCTCTCTGAGTTGATCAAGTTAGTGCCTCAGCTCTAAATCTGGTTGAAACAGTTACCTCTATCGTTTGTCTATCAACCAGACAAAATTTATAGATTGCTAACATTCAGGCGCCGTTGCTGGGGACAAAATTGAAAATTTTCCCTGGGAAAGACAATATGGTCGAGCTCTAAGGTCTTAGTGTAGCAGACACTTAGGCACATATTGGTTGTATTCCTTCTCTGGCGACTCCACACATCAAAAAATTAGTTTGAAGGTGATTCCACTGGTAAAAGAATCCAGAAACTTGAATTTTCAATGGCGACTCCACTCTCAATGTAGAATCCAACTTCCTAAATATTATTGGCGACTCCACTCAAGATTCAAATGTAATCCAGAGACTCCACTGGAAGATGAGACCCCTTGAAAGAGGTATGAAATAACATTATGGAAGAAAACAAGTACTTAAAATTGGATTTTTCCAAGGCATTTTATTGTTTGTTATAAGTTTCCTTTGGTCCTTTCCTGAACATGTTAGATAATTTTTTCTTTACCTGTTGCATGCAAATGATGATCATGACAATCTTGAAACTATATATCCTCCTCATAAATTTATACATATATCTCCTCAGTTTATCACTGATTTTTATAAAAATGTCCCACCTAAGCCATGTGATAACCATGACCAAGTTGATAATCCCCATGAAGACAAGGCTAATATTTCACCTCCTGTACTTGATCCAATGTCCTCCAAGACTCAACATAGATACGGACCCTTGAATATACCCCAAATCCTTCATGATTTTCCTCCAAAGTACTATAAGTACCTACCTGTGTTTGATGGGGAACCTGATGCCATCTCAACTGAAAATTACATCCAAGGGTTTGAGAATTTTATAGATTTGTTTGAGATTGACCATGATGATGTTTGTATGAGGGACTTCTCTCAATCCTTGAAAGGGGACACCAAATAATGGTTTAAATATTTGCAGCCAAAGATAATTAGCTCATGGGAGGAATTGAAGAATGTCTTTTCGAAGTTTTGGGGCAAGAAGAAATATTTGGATTTACAACTTACCGAGTTCTATGCCTTAAAAAAGAAGAGCAGTGAAACTTTTTCTATATTCAGTAGAAGGTTTTCCAGTATCTATTACAATTTTCCCAAAAAAATCCAACTTACTAAAGCTACTGCCATGCTCCATTATGCAACTACTCTTCATCCAGATTTGTCTTTCCTCCTAATGGAAAGAATACCTAAGTCCTTACAACAAATGTTCAATGATGCCCAGTAGATTCAACACAATATCCAAGCATGTGAATGTAGCCTAAATGAGGGGTTGGATATTCAAGAATATGAGAGTGAATATGAATAAGAAAATATTGATTGGAATCTTGAACATCGAGTCGATAATATCATAGCTTCTCTTGAAGTTTTCAATGCTCATGATTTTGCAAAAGATCATATTCCACTTGTTGAAAAAGGAGGTGTCGATTTAAATCCTGGTCCATTCCAAGATAAGCAGAGGACTGATTGTTTTATGTATTCATTTATAGACAATCAAGAAGATGAATCTGCACGTCATCTTGTTGAAAAGAAGGTTGATGTTCCAATTTTTTTCTTGTTGGATGATATTGCAGATGTTTATGATTTGCCTATATATGATAAATATGATGATGATTGTGATGTTGACTTCCTGGAACAACTAGATGTATGTTCTCTATCAGAAAATGTTCATTTTTAGCAGTGTAATGAGAGAAATCAAGCTACATATCATAGTTACAAAGAAGAAAGTATGGAATCAGCTGAAGAGAATTCTTTGCCTTTATGTTTTTTTGCATTTAAATTGTTGAAAGAAAATTCTAATATTATCATTGAAGAAAATGAATGTGTGTTGATGCCAAAGCACACTAATTCACTGGAACAAATTGACAAGATATTGCAACAATCTTCTCATGTGTCTGATGACCCTGTTACTTGTTATGAAGAAGATCTTGTCAGTTCAAAATTGCAGCCATTGGTTGAAGATAAATCTAAAAATGAGTGTGTTCAACAATCCAAAGGAAATGACAATAGTGAAGAAAAAGAAGGAGGTTTTGAATCAGGTGAAAGAACTTTTCCATTATGTTTTTCTTCTTTCAAATTGTTGAAGAAAAATGTTTATAATGTTTCAAATAAGAAAGCCTCTAGGCATGACGTTGAATATGAAGAAAGCAATGGAATTAAAAATGAAAACTATCTTCCTTTATTTTTTTCTTCCTTTGAATGGTTGAAAGAAAATCATGATATAACAAAAGAAACATGGAAGTCCGACTGCATTCACAGTGGCACTGTTTTAAATGAGGAAATCGTTATCAGTAAGGAAGACCAACAACATTCACATGCATTAAATGATCATGTAGATGATTACTTGAAAGGATATTCCCATTCGGATTTGCAACCTGTGCTTAACCACCAAAATGAAAAAGAAGAAGTTGATCAAGAAATTGTTGCTAAAGGTTATTTTCTTTCTCCTGAAACTAATATAGATATTCAACAATATATCCAACAAAACAAAGTGTTTCAAAGTTATCTTTCTTCCCCTGAAAATGACATGGTGGTCCATTTTCTAAGCGGCCTAGGCATGGATGAGGATTCTGAAACTGCATCTATGGAGACTCGAAGCAACGGAAAAACAAATGACATAGAGTTTCAGGAAAGCAACAAAACAACATCTGCCATTTCTCAATCAGAAATACATAAAGATAATGAAAAGGAGGATGCACATGATATGGTTGTCATATTTGAATATGTTCGAGAATGTATGAATGTTTTTGTTGATATGTATGGAAGAGTAGACACACATATTGCTATCATTTCATTCGAAAATATTTCCAAGATTGAAGAAATGAAGCAAGAGAAAAAAACACTTGTGAAGGAAGCTTGTTTTTCTGTCTTAGCTCTTGAAAAGGAAACATTCTTTTATGTGTTTCATGATCCCATGGCATGCTATATGGAAAATTTTTATAATCAAGATCTACAGAGGATAATGGGTTGCAAGCTTAAGGATAAAGGGAATGACGAAATGGTGTCTATATTAAATATAGGTTGCTTTACACTAGACGATGTTATTCAACCATGGTTTTATTATGTTTCAAGAAACTATTACTTCTAGAATTCTCGACAAACCTGTCAGTTTCTTGATGGCAATCAACAGGTTAAATCGAATAAAAACAAGAATGTGGTGGAAGGGGTGAAACAAGATAGTTGTTTTGTGCATGTTTTAGAAGATCCATTTGCAGTTTTATTGGAGGAAGTAAACAATCCAAATGTTCTTGATATTTTGATATTTGGATTTATGGATGGAGTTTTGAATGAATTATCTACAAAAAGGCTTTGGAACAAGCAAGTGCAAAGAAAACAAACAGTGGATAACATGTTGTCATGGATGCATTGGAATTATGATTTCGCTTGATTGGTAGCTTGCTTCAGCAGTTAGGGTAGGTAGGAGTGTGTGAATAAGCTTGTTGGTCAAGAATTTTTTAGTTTGGATTTACAGTAGTATCTACAGTTATATTTTAGCGGTGTGTTCGATGATCAGTATCTGGTTAAGAATAGTGTGCAAAGTTTGGTGTTCAGCTGACGATGGTGATAGGTCAGAGTAGGGTACACACACATGCTTTGGGAACAACCCAATGTGTAGTCACTTGGTCTACAAATCTTTTCTACCTCACAGGGAGGATAGCATCCCTAGTTAGACCCTATGTTATCACCATATAAATTTTCAGATAGTATTCAAGTTTCATATTTAGCGGGGAACTAAAGAAGCGTAGAGATATGGTGCGATTTGGAGGACTAGGCTACATCTGGTGGAGAAGAGCCAATATAGGGGAGGCATAAAAGGAGGGACCCAACGGACCATAGATCTTGAAACATTCCAGATCAACGACCAGGATTCATATCGAGCGATGAAGTAGCGTGAAGGATAATTTTTCAAGAGTGGGCCGAGGAGAATACCTTGATTTCATTATATGGATGTGTGGCACCCTCAGAGGTGCATCGGGGTGAAAAGATGGTAAGCGTGAAACCGCTCAACCATGCCCCAATGCCACATGTTCAAATTAAATTTGAATATGTCAAATCAACAATTCGTGTAGGGAAAGGTGATGACCGGTCAAATCACCTCACACCACTCGTTCAGGTACTTTAAGTCTGTGTGATGCCAGGTAAGAGTCGCCATATAACTAACTCAAAGTCTCATCATTTGAAATATATTGGCCAAATGTGATAAACCAATGTACCTGAAGGTACTCTTGTCAACAATTCATGATTAAAACTTAATGACTATCACTCTTCAAAATATGGATGGCGTTATTCTGTTCCAGGAAATCAACACTTCATTCGTAAGTAGAGTAATCTCAAACTAGATCAACTTCCTAATTTTTGTGAAGTTAAGGAAGAGAATTTTTTTTTTTTCTAAAAAACTGGGAGACATGGACAAATCCGATCAAACAACATCCAGTGAACCAGAATTTTCAACCAATATGGAGAATTCATCACTGAATAAGAAAGACAAGTTGGTTGCATAGATATTGGCAAAACAATTCCATACAGATCCTACAACAGAACCAAAAGCGGACAAAGAGATCAGATTAAATCCCATCATGAGATATTTAATCATCAACGAACATGTGGATGGGTGCTACAAACGATAAGTAAAGAGGAAGAGGAGCAAGCGGCAAAAGACAAGAATTAGAGTTGAGGTGATCGAGAGCGTTGGGGAAAACCAACCAATTTGGTTGAGCACTCTAAAGGAAGAAATCACCAATCTGGAATAAGTTCTTAGGTTGAATTGAGTATGTTTCAGAAAATTTTGGACATATGGCATTCAATAAAAAATCCTTAGATATGTCAGTCTTATTTATAGCACTCCCTATAAAGTAAGAGAATAGTCGTTATGTGTTACTCCTTTTTTGTAATTGATCTCTATCTTTAGACTGTGAGGAAATTGAGTCATTTTGAATCCCGCATGTAAATTTTCTATATATATCATTCCAAGGATAAAGAAAGTATGAGGTAAGAGGGGCCTTCCCTCGAGGCAGTAAGACGTTGTAAAATCATGGATATAAACTGAATATACAATGCTGAAGAAATTTTTGGACTGTTTATGAAAATATTCTAATTGGTTGTGATATGAGTTATGTTTTCTTTCATTATATGTATTTACTGTGATCTTTATTCAATTGAAATTTTCTGTTGTTTAAATTGGAGAGTTAAAGGCCTAGAATTCATCTTATGATTCTCTTGGTTTATCAACCTAAACTGTGTGTCTTTCTTCCTAACTAATTCATAATTCATTTTAATATTCTCTGATGTTGTTATGTGTTTTCCTTTTTCCTCTTTCACCATACAAATTTAAATTTAAATTCAAACTCATTGCCTCATTTATCCTTTTTCGTCTTGATAGTTCCAATGATTTGTCACTGTTTTATTCATTTATGACTCCATATCCCAAATGTCACCCCCATTTCTTCAACAACTTTATAATACCCCACAAAACAAACCAAATCTAGCCAATGATTTCCAAAGAAATATCTAGTGATACGAGAGAGCCCTCTCTGAATTGAGAAGGCTAGTGCCTCAGCTCTAAATTTGGTTGAAACAGTTACCTCTATCGTTTGTCTATCAGCCGGACAAAATTTACAGAGTGCTAACAGGTTGGTCCATATTTCAATCTAAAACATGTGTTTTTGGTAAAATTGTTATATCTAAAGCTACAGACCTCCAAATTGAGTGAGAACTATTTCATTGGTTAGGTTACAGACCAATTTTTTACTGGTTCAAATTTCAAGTTCTGAAGTGAAGACATTGACACATGGTAGGCCATACAAATTCTCTCTCCTGAAAGGGAAAAAATCATCACATCTTCGGAAAGTTATCATAAAATTCTCTTCGAGAATCCAATCTTGGTATAACCTATGGGGTTGGAAAGAAGTCACATCAGGATACCACAAGATGAAATTTTAGACTTGGAAGGGCCAAAATTGTAGAGCTACAACAGAAGAAAGTTCAGCTAGCATAACAGTCTCCAAATCAGGGTTTAAAAATGTGCGTTTTGTTTTGGAAATTTACATATCTTTTGATTAGAAGATCGAATTGGGGTGATTCAAAAAGTGGAATAAAGTGGGATAAAAGGAGTATCAAATAAATTGGGGAGAATATTAGGGTTTTTCTAAGTACATATGTATTCCGATGTCTCTAAACATAGGATTTGTAATTACTTATAAACACTACAACCCAAGAATAGTGTGGTTCTTCCATGTACCTAGAGTATATCGGAAGGCCCCTTTCAAATGGTTTCACATTAGTCAACACTACTATGGATTTGATCTCACACGTACCTGGAATATATCGAGAGACCCCCTATAATCCTAAGACCAACTAAGTAAACCATTTGGTCTTCTTGTTTCTATAGTACACAAAGAACAACACTCAGGGTGATAACTCTCTAGTACCTGGGTAGTCGGATAGTATGGCTAAGGGCATGGTCAATCCTCCTTAGTTAGTGCCCTAAGATATTGGACCAAGTACTATTGTTGGACCCCACACATATATCAGATAGCTATAACACCTGACACTCCCTTGTCTGCGAGGACCTCTGCCTAAGCCAATTAGGAATTCCTACCTTGCAGTTATCCTTGGCCAACGTGCCACCAAAAAAGGGAACTTCTACACCAAATAAGCCCTCAGACAGTCCTACTTGGAATCTTAATTGCAGAAATGTGCAAGGACATAGATGATTTACAAAACAAGGCAGTAACAAAATATGAATTACAAAAGATGATAGATTCAATTGAAGCTAAGTTGGAAGTGATGATGGATACTAATATGGATGGATTAAAAGGGGAGATCATGGAAGGGTTGAAAAATTTTCTAATAGAGAGGCCACATAAAAGTAACAATGTATCCCATGAAATCCATCATGAGGACACAAGGAATATGAATCAACACTAGAGAAAATCCAACTTTGGGTTGAAGACCAACCACTTTCCTAAGATCGATATGAGGAATTTTGGTGGCAAGGTTCCAATCACATGGATACTCCAGATGGAGTAGTTATTTGATCTACATGATGTGCCACACACACAAAAGGTACGAATTGTATCCTTATATTTAGAACCTAATTAGTTTTTGTGGTATCGATGGATTTTTTCTCACAAATCACTTGTCACTTGGACAATTTTCACGGAAGAAATGATAATACACTATGACGATACAAGGAGCAATACCTTCTTCAGCCAACTGATAAATCTCAAGCAAAAGGGTTAAGTTGCAGAGCACATTTAGAAATTCCAAAGATTGAATATAAAGGTAACAGATACTCTAGATGAGCACTTGATTGATGTATTCATAGTAACTTTAAAGGATAACATGAAATATGAAGTTTTCCTTCGGGAACCCAAGTCATTGGAGAATACGTTCAGGGTGGCGAGAAATGTTGAAAGCAAAAATATGGCTATGGCTACTAGAAGGACCACCGCTAACATCTATCGAGAGAATAATGTTCCTTCTTCTAAATCACCTCAACCTACAAGTTTGACACCTCAAAAATTGGAGGAAAGAAAAGAAAAAGTTTTATGCTTTAATTGTGACAACAAGTACAATAAGGGACATAAGTGTGGTGAGAAGAAATTATTCTACATAGATTGTGAAGAGGAAGAAGAACAAGAACAAGAAAAATAACCATCTCAAGATGAATATGTAGACAAGATTTCTTCTGAAGAGATGACTCCCACCATATCATTCCATGCATTGGATGGAATTTTCACTCCTCAAACCCTCAACATCGAAGGATATATCAAAAAGAAAAAGGTAATAATGTTGATTGATTTTGGTAGTACTCATAATTTTGATTCACTTTAAATTAGCCAGAGCTCTTAATTTTTTTAGATATCCAACACTAGAGCTTCAAGTAATGATTGCAAATGGAGGAAATATCAATTGCTGAAGAAAATTCCATAAGATCAATCTTACTATGGTGGAATATGTAATACTACCCATGATCAATATTACTATGGTGGAGATCAATCATACCTATTATCACCATTAAAATTTTGGTATGAAATCAATATTACAGGACTTGGCAAGGTGCTAAACCAGTTTGGAAGCTCGACAAATTAGAGGGAGCTAAATTTGGCAGGAGGAAGCTAAATCTGGCAGAAGTGCGGAGTTGATGGGACCCGATACGTCACATATTGCAGGTGCTCCAGATTGATGGTCGCAAGGCATTTCGGGGGGAGAATTTACATAGGGGATAATTCCTGAGAGTGAGACAAAAACTAAACCATATTTTTTGGTTGGGACCACGTGGTACCACTGGGTGCATTTCGGGGTGAGAAGTGGGTTTCCCCAAACCACTTTCTCGCACCCTCAAAATTAGAAAAGTATATCAAGGGAACTTGTCATTTATTTTATTGTTTTTCAAAATACTGGAACGTTTGAAAGTTGGAGCAACCACCCTCATTCAAATGCAGCTCAATAGTACACTGATTTCATGCCATTTTCTCTATTTCCAAGTATTTTTCATCATCGCCATGGACCATATCATAACGTCAGTGACAGAACAAGACCCTGGGTCAAATGAAGAATCCCTAATTGATCGATATTCAGACGTGTTCGACACTGAAATAACTGTTTCACCCATATATGTGTCCAGAAGTAATTTGTCCGATAATGTGGGGAAACAAATACCATTCCTTGAGGCAGTTTAGGTCGATGTAGTCCCTTATGTTGTCGAAGTCACTTTCCCTTTTCCCGAATTCATGGGTTGGTGCACAAAGAATTATTCACAGGAAGAGAAAGTCGTCTTAAACAAATGGGGGTCCGAGGTCCTATGTAGGGTAGAGCTTCTATCAATTCGAGATGCCCTCAACATACCAGAGTCTTTCTCCACAACATATAAACCTTTCAATGAAGAAAAGATAATTAGGGTCTACAAGGAGTGTCCATCAGAAGTCAGAGCTTTGTTCTGACATACAATTGTCAAACCAGAGCATTTTTCAAAGAGTCTGTCTTTTCCCATGAATGTAATTGTAATGGTTATTGAAGTCCAGTGGGTATGTTCCCCTTTGAGTTAGATTTTAGATCTGGATAATGACAAGTATGTAGTCGAAGTCATGCTCAGTTTCCTGTTGAAATATTTTATGTCGAAATTTGTTCTGTCAATCTGTATCAACTTTGAGAAATTCATAGCTGATAATATCCATAAACAACTGGTACATTTCAACACTCTAAGGAATTTTAGATACTACACCTATTTGCTGAAGATTTTTATAGAAACTAATAAGAGAGAATTTCCTAAAGCAACACTCATATCAACTAATTGCAAAAGGATTGCATTTCTCATTTTCATCAACAAAGTTATGTCCAGGTTTTACAGTTTGATTTTCAACACCATCCCACCACGAGTTCTAGATGACATGAGGAGCTATTTACAGCCAAATCCATAAAATAGAGTGGGTGACTCGGTACTATTCATGCATTCAACAGTGATCTGGGTTTATGGCTGTATTCAATCCCCTTACCTGTCGCATATTTTTTTGACCCCCAGAGTCTTTACCCTTGAATTCATCAGGAAAATAATCATATTGGAAACATAGCATTTTCTAAAATTGCACAAAGCCTCCAACCTCAAATTCCCTTTTATCATTGGACCCTTCATTGTCAAGACTAGATCATGCCTATCTCAGGTCCAGGAAAAGCTCAAAGAGTTTGGATTTTCACATCTACAGGGGAGAAGGTATGAACCACACCAGATCATATCCAAGAGAAGGTTGATGAACAAATAGGATCCTTATGAGCATGAACATGTTGAAGGTTTTGATCAAATGGAAAATCTTTAAGTCTGTGTTGATATGGAAACAATCTTGCAACCAACTCAATTGCAACAAGTGGAGGCAACCTTGAAACAAAGTCAAACACAACAAGCTCCACAAAAACTGATATTCAAAGTCCCCAAGGCAAGTGTTTATATCAAGAGAATCATCTCAGAGGCCATGGGAACCAATGATCAACACATTGCTCCCAAGAAGATGAATATTACACAATCCCCACAAATTGTAAATTTGGAGGAGTGTTGGCAGCCAACCCGTTTTTTTTTATTACTCTCAAAAAGATGCCTACACCCCTTACGGTATCATGACAAATCATTGTCGCTTTATGCTGATCGACATTCGTCTTATCTTTTGCGACAATTCCAATTCAATTTCATTTTAGTTTTTCACAACTGCAAGTGTGAAAACACTTCTTTTCGATGATTATATTGTCGTCATTTTCAGTTGATACTTGATCACTGGTTTATCATATGATTACTAAAGTTTTTATCAAACCTTATGTTCTTGATCATTATCTTACCTTGACTGTGCATTTTGATGTA
>JZKD02S0238917.1:61091-84156 GCA_000966675.3 Picea glauca | reverse complement strand
GTATATTTGTGAATAAGGAATGATTATAACTGACAATTAAGTAGTTGATTTGAGTTATTATGATCATAGTTAGTAGTTTGTAGACATATAGTAGTTAGTAATTTGTAGTTAGATTTGTATAGTTAGTTTTAGTTTAATTTCTTTTATTTTATTAGTTAGTTTGTTTTAGTTAGTTTTTATTAGTTTCTAGTTTCCTTAGTTTAGATCATTTAACTTAGATCAACCTTCTCTTTGGTTTCCTTGCGCGACCTTAGGGTGGCCAACGGAGCCGTTAAACTCGTCAGGGTGGTCCATACCAAATGGCTTGGGTTATTTAGACAACCCCGGACTGGTTCCACTCTTCCAGTTGACGGATGGACTGTTTCGCCCGTCAACAAGGAGGAAGAACCTAGAGAAAAGGTGAATATTGATATGGTGGAGAGTGGAACTAGCACTGTTGAAGTTGAAAAGGAAATAAAAATCCAAAGCGAAGGAAGCTCCAGAACTTTTAACAGCAGAAAATACATTTTTGACAAGACATTTGAAGCAGTGTATCAATCTAAAGAAGATTTGGCCAAACAGTATGCTGAGAAAGGAAATATTGCTCTGGGTGAAATGAAAGATTTAATCCATGAGGTAGAAAAGGTTTCTGATCATAAATTTTTTTTGTTCACAGTGAGAGATATTGAGAAGAGTACATTCAATATACAAGTTGTAGATGAAGACAAAGTGTCTAGGATCAAGATAAGGTATGATAACATAAGTGCTCCAGACAAGGTTACATTTCATAGACAAACCAGTGACATGTTATATTCAGATTAATTAAGTTTAAGCTTGAACAACTCAAAACTGTCATCCCATATGATGAAGTTGGAAGAATAGTTAAGGAAGGAAAATGCATCAAGCAGAGCCTAGTAGACTCAGGTCAAAAGATTGGAATATGAAGGTCCCCAAGGGGTGAAAACCTCATTATCTGAAAAATACAAACTAATTCAGAGCTTGAAAAAGAAACTAAAATTGTATGCCACTGAGCACCCACAAACAAGAGAACAGGTTTCTCTGGAACAAGAGAAAGAAGCATTTCGTCAAGAGGCATTGAACTAGAAATCTAAAGTGTTGCAACTAGAGCAGGAGAAGGTGAATTGGTCACAAGGACAGATATAATTGTTGAATAGATTTGTAGTTGTACCTCCTACTACAAAAGTTGGGCCAAACATTGAAGGACTTGTCCAGGATATGTCACAAGTTAGCCTGAAGGTAGGAGAAATCAAGGGGTTAAAGGGAGACATACAAAAATTGAAGCAAGAGATGCAAGAAAAGGATGAAAAAGTGGCTCAATTTCAAAAAGAGAATCAAGCCTTACAAGAAAGGATAGACAAGATTAAAATAAGATTGAGAGGCAAAGGACTATTGCAAGGAGCCAAGCATATCATCTGGGATTCCATAGCTGCTGAAGCTACCAAGTTCAGAGTATATTTGAATTTCATAAATGATAAGGATAACATGGTCATCATAGCTAGAAGCAGGTGCACTATAGTAAATGAAACTTTAGCAAAGAAACCCTCAGAGTGGGCGCAAAATGCCATAAACCTGCTAAAATCCATCCCTACTATAGAACTTCAGACCATTGGGGTCAAATATAGAACTACATTGATCATCTGGGCCAGGAGGGTTATTGCTAAACATAACCTGCTGAAATCCGTCCAAATCAAAGTAACATAGATGGAGCAGAGTGCGAAAAAATTCAAGGACCTGTTTGAATAATTGTTTATTAAAGGCCTCCCACCATTTTTGGATGGAAAAGGAAAATTACATGATCAGGAAAAATACAACTCTTTCCTCACTCAATGCAGGATGGATCACTCCAAATTTGAAAACCTGGAGGAAAATCTAAAAGGAGCAACCCTGGTTGAACTTTTGATTACAAATTTTGATATTTTGAATCAGTTCAAAACAATGCAAATTGGACTACCAGTCATGACATATGCCTCTTCAATTGACCTGGAGATCCTAATAAAAGAAATGATGGATTATGATATCCCTTCTAACTTGAAATGGAAGGAGATAGTATGGCTGGGTAAAACAAAGTGAAACTTTCCAGGGTCCAACAAATGATGTCCAGGTGTTACCAAAAATGGCAGATCAAACAAGAGACCAAAACAGGACAAGTGTGAATGACGGGAGGTGAAGAACCAAAGGAGTTAAAGATGGATCATGAAATGTTTTTCTTGTTAATCATTGTAATCAACTCAAATACCAAAACTATCATATGTAATTATTGTAATCAGTTTCAGAATCTGAAACGTTTCATTTCAATCATTGTAATTGGTTTCAAACCGAAAGGAACTCGAACTTGTATAAATATTAAGAGTTACAAATGTATTAAGGGTTTGCAGAAGTGCAAGGACGTGATTTAGTTGTTTTGAACAATGAATGTAATTTTCTGAGATGAATAGAATACATATGCAAAATTCTTTGAAGTCTCCATGAAAAGATTCTAATGGTGGTGATATGAGTTTTGTCTTATCTCTTTGTATGTATTTCCTGTGTTTCTGATTCCATTAGCACTGTCTTCTGTTTAAATTGGATAGTTTAAAGGCCCATAATTCATCTTATGATTCTCTTGGCTTAATCAATTTAAACTGTGTAAATTTATTCATAACTAATTCATTTCACTAATGCTCTGATGCAGTTACTTGTTTTCTCCTTTCTTCTTAAACTCTGAAAAATTACAAATTATAACTTAGATTCATCACCTCATTTATCCTTTATCCTCTGGAGAGTTCTACCGACCAGTCAATGTTTCTATTCATTTTCATAAATTCGACTCCATAGCCTTGAGTGTCCTCCTCCTTCCTTGCCAGCAAATTTATAAAACTCCCTAAAAAACAAACTAAACCTAGCCATTGATTGCTAAAGAAACACCAAGTGACATGAGAGATCCCTCTCTGAGTTGAGAAGGTTAGTACCCAACTATAAAGTTGGTTTGTAGGTTACCTCTGTCGTTTCTTTTATCAGCCGAAAAAAATTACAGAGTGCTAACATTCTGGCGCTGTTGTCAGGGATCGAAAGTGAAATATTCCCTGGGAAAAGAATGACTTAAAGCTTCAGATTTGATTCCTAGGGGTGATAGTGAATAAAACACCTTATTGGATGAGACTAAATTTACCCTGGTGACTCCATTAAAAAGAAACCAGTAGCATCAAGTAGTTTGAGCTAGAAACCCCGACTCCCAAGAGAATTCATACCAGGAGCAATTCAGACCCAAAAGAAGTAATCCATGTGTCTAATCCTGATAAAATTGTACACAAAAGAAACGAAAAGCCAGTAAGCCTAGTTGTGTATCTGGATAGATACCTATTCTTTCCCAAATATGGAGTGATAAGCATTGAAGATCTTAATTTTGATTCAAAATTTGAGAAAACTTTGTTCATAACTAAATCTGAGTCTTGTCTAAACAAAATCATATTTGATGAGAAGAGGTTCCAAGATTTAATTTTAGTTCCCTCTGCTAAACCTATTGTAATCCATAACCAACAACCACTTCAAGTCCTTACTGCAGCCATGGAAGATATGTTTTCCCCTCTTGTTTTACCTTCTCAGTTACATGATTTTCCCGGGGAATATAATCAGAGGATTAAGTTGTATGGTGTTGAAGGCAACGTGTCAGCCCAAAAACACCTAGAATGGTTTAATGATTTTATATACCTAGAAGAAGTAGATTATGAAGATACAAAAATGAGGATTTTTTCACAAAGTCTTGCAGGAGAAGTCAAAAAGTGGTTTAGATCTCTCTCAGTAGCAAGTATCCAAAATTTTGAGGCCTTTGAAACCAATTTTATTGCAAAGTTGGGTGACAAGAAAAACCCCCTTCATTTTTTAACCCAGTATAACAACATGAGAAGGTCACCTAATGAAACAGTGAAGGAGTTTTCAGTGAGATTTATCAAAGTTTACAATTCAATTCCTACCGAAGTGAAACCCCTCATAGAGCTGCTCAACTTAGATATGTTGATTCCTTTGAAATTGATTTTTCTTTGTTGTTGAGTGAAAGAAGATCTACCGCATTATATGATATGATGAGTGATGCAATAGAAGTTGAATTAAATCTAATGGCCTTAGGAAATATCAAATCAAACTCTGACAGGGACATGAACAAAGTTCAAGATAAGTCACAACCTTCAATCACAGTCATTAGAAGAGAGGTTTGAAATGATGGTGAAGACCATGGAGAAACTTATTGAGAGGATGTCTTTAGGAAATAAGCCTAACACAAGAGAACAGGTTGATGTTCTACTCAGAAACCAAAGGAGACCAACAATTCCACAAATCATACAAAGAGATCAAAGGAACCAGGGTGATCAATATATAAGACCTCCCTTTCAAAATAATTATGTAAATGAAATTTTTTATGGAACCTTTGAAGAAAATATGCATTGTTGTGATGCTAATGAAAAAAAGGTGTTATTTACTAAAAAAGAACATGACCAATTCATGGATGCCAATGAAATATTCATGCAAGAAGATGAGGAAAGGTTGTCAGTAGAAAGGGAATATTACCAGACAGGACTGCAAAACGCCATCATGCAATTCCAAAAACAATATAATCTATGAAACCAAAAGGTGCCTGCAAATCCTCCAAAAGGAAATCCTCTGAAAGGAAATCCTCCAAAGGGAAATCCCAAAAAAGAAGCTCAAAGTAATATAACTTCTTTAAGTCATCCTAAAAAGGACTATGCTGCAAAAGATGTTGTGGAGAAAGGAAAGCAGAAGAAAGAACCTCAAAAGAAAGTACCTGAAACAAGAAAGGAGACAATCATCAAAGAAGTAGAGAAAACCTCATATTATTTTAATTTTGAAAGTGAAATGGACAAGATTAAAATCTTTGTACCATTCAATGAGTTGATAAATAACAACAAATATAGAAATCAAATCATCAAGATGCTCAATATGGAAGAAACTTATGATACTCTGAACATACAAGATGATCATCCTGCCATCTTGTTCAACCCACGTGTAGAAGAAAATAGTGACACTGATGAGGTCCCCCCTTTCTATGTCAATCACTAGAAAGGTGATGCTAATGAGGTCCCCCCTTTCTATGTGAGAAGATCACTATGGGTTGAGAGGGTCACTTCTATGTGAGAGATGCACTATGGGCTGAGAGGATCACTTCTATGTGAGAGATGCACTATGGGCTGAGAGGATCACTACAAAAAGATCTATTTCCACTTCACCTTTCCATATTGTGTATGGAACATAGGCAAATTTTCCTACTGCATTAGGATTTCCATTGATGATATTACTTCAAGAGAAAGATTATGAAACATATGCCACTTGAAGGATAACAAATGAACTGATCAATGTCCAACAAACAAGGGAGAAATCCTTCAACAATTCTCAGTTGCACCAAGACGGGATTAGAAAGGCTTTTAACAGGCATACAAAGGAAGATGATTTTAAAGTGGGGGATTTGGTGTTGAGATGGGATTCCAGAAATGAAGACAGAGAAAAGCATGGGAAATTTGACCATCTATTGCTGGGACCTTTCAAAATTGTGGCATACCATGGAAATAATGCCTATTTGCTACAAGAAAATAATGGAGATCTCGTCGTAGGAGGAACTGTGAATGGAAGGTTTCTAAAAAATTATATCATTTAAAGGAACTATCACCATTTCCATTCGTTGTATATAACCATTTTGTTTTTCAGTTGAAACAATTTGAATTAATTCAACAGAAATTGAAGCCCGAAGTGAAGGCCCTAAGTTTTGTTGAGTATTATTTGAGTTTTGTGAATAAGATGATTGACAAATCCAGTTGTAGGAGTAAAGTAATGCCTAATATATAGGAACTTGGTCTATCATTCTTTGCTACGTCGCTGGGAGGATAACATCCCCAGTTGGAGCCCATGCTATCACCATTAAAATTTCGGTATGACATCAATATTTTGGGACTTGGCAAGGTGCTAAACCAGTTTGGAATCCCAACAAATTAGAGAGGGAGATAAATCTGGCAGGAGGAAGCTAAATATGGCAGAAGCACAGATTTGATGGGACTCGATACGTCACAGATCACATGCGCTCCAAATCGACAGTCGCAAGGAATTTTAGGGGGAGAATTTGCGTGGGGGATAATTCTCGAGAGCAGAATGAAAACGAAACCATGATTTTTTATTGGGACCACATGGCGCCACTGGGTGCATTTCAGGGCGAGAAGTGGGTTGCCCCAAACCACTTTCTCGCACCCTCAAAATTGGAAAAATATATAAAAGGAATTTTTTGTTTATTTTATTATTTTTCAAAATACTGGAATTTTTGAAAGTTGGCGTGACCACCCTCATTCAACTGTAGCTCAACAGTATGTTGAGTTCACGCCATTTCCTTATTTCCAGGTATTTTTCATCGTCGCCATGGACCCTATTGTTAGGATATTTAGACACTTAGGAGTTAGTTAAGATATACTTGGTCTAATGTGTCATTAGGTAAAAGTGTGTTTCTTATTGTGTTTCTTTGGTATGCATTTGTAGTTAGGAAATCCGACGGTCACGATATGTTACCGATATAGAGTGATCCGACAGTTCATACTCTCCTCGACTTAATGGCCATTGATCTATGGCTTAACACCTGATTATTCCATGATATCTATTTAAAGAGCATGGAGGGTCATTTGTCGATGATCGATTATGAGAAACTCTCTTGTAAAATCTCTTTGTAATATTTTTCTTTTTCATTAATAAACTTCTCCAAGTGGCCACGTTGGTTGTGGCCATGAATATTTCTCTGTAGGGGTTTTCCCACATGAAAACATCGGTGTGTTTATATTTGATATGGTTATGTGAGTGGTTACTGAAGGTGTTCATCCTCTATTGGAATACTTATGTTGTTGAACATGGTATCGGAGCTTGTTTGAAGACCTGCTCCTGTTGTAGATCGAGATCGTGAAGCCGAGTTGCCTCATATCCATTTTATGTCATTTTCGTACATTTTTGGGCTGAGAGGATTGTTCAATTTATTTTGGAGCACTCATTTAATTCAGGAACACTTTTCGTTTCGCTTGAAAATGTTTTGGTTTTCCCAAGATACGGTCATTACAGTCAGATCCAGAGGTATAAAGCTTGAATACACATTTAAAAAAAATTGCAGAGCAGTATTTTGGTTTGATTTCGGTTTTGTGTTATTTATTTCTGGGTTGTTACTCTTTTAGATATGCATATTATATTTTCCCCGCGCCTTGTGTGATCTTGGAAAATCAGAAACATATAGGAAAATGTGCATCTTCCGGGTAAGCTAACCAAGATCTAACTCTTGTTGTCATCGAGAAGCAAAAAAAAATTCTTGTGTGAAAAGAGGTTTTTTTTAGCACACTCTCCAAGGTCGTCTTCCACAACAACAACAACAACAACAACACCCCCAATCCTCTTCCTAAAAAATACAATATGTTTTTCTAGACCATTTGGTTAAAAGTTGTGTTATTAAGTAAGAGGTCTTGAGTTCAAGTCTCTCTTTTGTTACTTTTTTTGAAAAATTTCATGCTCAAATTGTAAAGTGTATTTCACTTCAAGTATAAAAGTGAATTACTATAAGTAGCTTTAATATTTTATTTTAGAGTTATTTATTTTACATGCAACTTTTCTTTTATAAAGTAACTTCATTGTAAAATTGATCCCCACTTCTCTTTATAAAAGTGGGTCACTTCATAAAGCAACTTACACTATCATGTGGTCCTTTGGTTACCATTTATGCCTTGTTTAAAAAGGACATAACTCTCATGTCTAAAGTCCATTTTCAATGTCATTTTTTTTTTAAAACCACATAACATTTCGAGATATTTCCATCTAGATCATCAATTTAAGTTTTTAAATCGATATTATCTGCATATTTAATATGGCGTCTACAATTAATGTCTTGCTTACCAGCACCAACTACTTCCAATGGAAATCTCATATGGAAGATTTATTAAGAAGTAAAGACTTATACTGGATTACCTTGGGAAAGTAAAAATCACTCACTGATGATGATAAGAAATTCAAATGGGATAATAGGAATGGAAAATAACGTGGACTAATCAGAATGTCCATCTCTCTCGATTTAAGGTTCCACCTTAAAGAAATTGATGACCCCAATGAAGCTTGGGAAAAGATTGAATCTGTGTTGGATAAACTCAATATTATTTGAGAACAACAATTAGAAAATCAAGTATTGACCTCAAGTCCAAATGATTTTTCTTGCATTGGAGACAATTTATCTAAGTTTAAAACACTCAGAATTTTATGTGAAGAATGTGAGATAGAAATGGAGGAAAAGCGTTGCATCTATCTTATTCTTTCTAAGCTAGGTAGTGCATATTCTGTGTTTGTATCTACCTTTTATGCCATGAGAGAGGCTCTAAGGAAATCTTATCAAAAACCCACTCTTGAGGCCTTTTGTGCTACTTTGATTAGAGAGGAAGATAAGCTTGTACAACTTGGAGTGATCAGCACTACAGGTACCTCCAACAAAGCCTTAGTTTCCCAACAGAAAGATAAACCCAAGTATCCCAAGA
Organism: Picea glauca; assembly: GCA_000966675.3. Taxonomy (NCBI): domain Eukaryota; kingdom Viridiplantae; phylum Streptophyta; class Pinopsida; order Pinales; family Pinaceae; genus Picea; species Picea glauca. The sequence continues at coordinate 75,634 of JZKD02S0238917.1, read as the reverse complement.
AGAAACATCCTCACTACAACAGCAAGCAGCATAAGGGTACCAAACCCGCTCAAACAACTTCAACTCCTAATGGTGACAAAGGAGAAAAATATAAAAATAAGAAGATTGACAGACATTGCAACTTTTGTGATAAAGATGGTCATGATGAGTCCAAATGTTTCAAGAAGATGGAAACTTTAGAAGCAACAATCAAGAAGCACAACATCAGTATTGGTTCTACTTCTTCTTATTCTTCTCATGGACATGCACTTTCCGCTTTTGGTTTCTCCTTCAATACAACTTCTACTTCTTCTTCTTATGAGTGACTTATTGATTCAGGAGCATCTTATCATATGGCTAAGGATAAAGAAATATTTTCTACTCTAAATGAATGCAACACCAAGAAAATATTTTTTGGTGATGATAGATCTCGTAGTGTTGTAAGATCTGGAACAATTCATGTAGATAATCGTCATTTCAATGATTTATTATATGTTCCAAGTATTTCTTGTAACCTTTTATCAGTATATCAAATCAATCATTCAAGTGAAGGTAAAACCGTAGAGTTTTCACCTCACCAAGTTGTAATCAAGGATCTAAAGATCATAAGCATGTTCTTGCAACCAAAATTGTGGATGATATTACCAGGTTGTACAAGTTTGACAACTTTGGGTCATCATATTTTTCATCAGTTTTTGTTGCTCATAGCGATGACTTGAGCAAACTTTGGCATGAGCAGTTTGGTCATCTAAACTATCACTCATTGCAACAACTATGTAATCAATAGGTGGTGACTGGACTTCCTCTTGTTTCATGCAAAGATGATGTTTGTGTCTCTTATGTTCTCAGAAAACATCGTTGAGACAATTTTGACAAACGTGCCTCTTGGCACACCTCGGACCATTTACAGCGTGTTCACAGTGATTTGTGTGGTCCAATTTCTTCTCTTTCTTTTTCTAGGTGCAAGTATTTCTTAAATTTCATTGATTATTTTTCCATACATATGTGGGTTTACTTCTTAAAACTTAAGAGCGGAGTTTTTGACAAGTTTTTGGCCTACAAGGCCCTTGTAGAAAAGAAATATGGACATCAAATTCAAAAGTTAAGAACAAATAATGGAGATGAATATGTGAACAATAATTTTACAAGTTACTGCACTACACAGAGCATCCAAATGCAACACACTATTCCATATACACCACAACAAAATGGTGTTGTTGAGAGAAAGAACCGCAGATTAAAATAAATGGCTAATTGTATGATCCAATCTAAGGGATTCAGTCTAAAGTATTAGGGGGAAGAAATCAACTATACAAATTACATAGTCAATCACACTCCCACAAAGGCTCTTAAAATATATAACATTAGAAGAAGATTAGACTAAAATTAAACCAGATGTAAGTCACTTTTGTGTATTTGGCAGTATAGCATGGGCTCACATTCCTAATGAGAAAAGGAAAGAATTTCAACCTAAAAGTGAGAAGTGTATATTGGTTGGTTATTCTAAAGATGTCAAAGGTTATAAACTTCTTCAACCGCATTGTAATAAATTATTATTATAAGAGATGTTAAATTTTATGAAAATCTCTTGGCCTGCAAGTCTAATTCGAAGATTGTGCCTTCTTTAGCCTATGAGACATCTTTGGTGTTTGTGCCTTCTTCTGTTCCTATTCTGGTTTCTTCTGATGATGATGATAGTGAGGATAAAAATCCACCTCTGCCTGCTCACCTTCCTCCAGATGAGTCCTTTGAACCCGATCCAACACCAATTCCACTCCTTCCTAGATGGGTCCATTCAGCACGAGAAAAAACTGGTGGTATTTTCAGTGATCCTTCATATCAGCATCAAACACATTCACAGTTCCAGCGAGCCTCTTCTCTTTTGTCACAAGTTTGAGAGACTCATGATCCAGAGACATTTTCAAAAGCTTCAGGTCATCCAGATTGGGATACAACAATGAATGAAGAGTATCATTCTTTAATGGAAAATGATACTTGGGATCTTGTACCTCTTCCAAAAGGAATAAAACTTGTCAGATGTAAATGGGTCTACAGAAATAAGTACACATCAGATGGAAGTGTTGAAAGGTACAAGGCTCAATTATTTACCAAAGGGTTTTCCCAAGTTGAAGGAATTGACTATAATGAAACATGTGCCCCTATAGCTAAAATGAATTCCATATGCCTTGTTCTTACCCTTGCTACCTCACATAAATGGGAGGTCCATCAAATGGATGTTAAATCTGCCTTCTTGCATGGAGATTACAAGAAGAAATCTACATGGAACAACCTCTTGGTTATGTCTAGAATGAATCTATCCTTGTTTGTCACCTTAAGAAATATCTTTATGGTGTTAAGCAAGATCCTCGATCTTGGTATGCCAAAATGGACAGATTTCTTATTGACATTGGATTCTCTAGATAACATTCTGATCCTAATGTCTATACCAAGAAAGTAGGAATCCATCTCATAATCCTTGTCCTTTATGTTGATGACCTTATCCTTACTGGTAGTGACTCAAAACTTTTAAACCATGTGAAAACTAGCCTTAAGAAGAAATTTGAAATGATAGACTTAGGCTTTTTGCACTATTTCCTTGGCCTCCAAGTTTTTCAAACCAATGAAGGAATTTTTATTTCCCATTCTAAGTATGCTCGTTACCTTCTTCATCGCTTTCACATGGATGATTGTAAACCATCTCCTTCTCCCTTCTAGTCTGGAGTCAATCTTAATACCACATGTACTTCTCCTGAAGTTGATGCCACCCTATACCATTAGATAGTTGGTAGCCTCTTATACTTGACTCATACCCATCCCGATCATTCCTTTGTTGTTGGTCTTTCTTCCCGGTATATACAAACACCCCATGAAATCCATTGGAGAGCAGATAAAAGGATACTTCGCTATGTCTGTGGTATAGTTCAGTTCAAGATACATAACAGTTCAGGGGGGACTCCTTTATTGGTTGGTTTCACTTATTCAGATTGGGCCAATGACCCTAATGATCGGAAGTATACTTCAGGTTATGTTTTTAGCCTTGGTTTAGGACCTGTCACTTGGGTCTATAAGAAACAACAAGCTATTGCACTTTCTTCAGTAGAAGCAGAGTACCGAGAAGCGATAAATGCAAGTCAGGGATCCTTGTGGCTTTGATAGATCCTTTCAGATTTTGGATTCGAGAAGAAGCATCTGACCAGCCTTTGGTGTGACAATCAGAGTGACATCAAGCTTGCCAAAGACCTAGTTCAACATCAACGTAGCAAGCACATAGAGCTACACATGCACTTCATCAGAAATCTCATTCATGATCATGTTATTGAAGTACTCTTTTTCCCTACAGAAGATTAAGTTGCAAACATTTTCACAAAGTCTCTTACAGAAGAGAATTTTTCCAAACTTTGATCTATGTTAGGAGTTCAGAAAGTTGTCATTAAGGGGGGATAGGCTCTAATTCCTCCTTCCTTCTCCTATTGTGTCAACATTGTAAATCCTTCAATCCTATCCCAAGTTGTTCTTAAGGGGGGATGTTAGGATATTTAGACACTTAGGAGTTAGTTAATATATACTTGGCCTAATGTGTCGTTAGGTAAAAGTGTGTTTCTTAGTGTGTTTATTTATTATGCATTAGTATGCATTTGTAGTTAGGAAATCCGATGGTCACGATATGTTCCCGACATAGAGTGATCCGACCATTCATACTCTCCTCGATCTTAATGACCATTGATCTGTGGCTTAACACCATATTGGTCCATGATCTCTATTTAAATATCATGGATGGTCATTTGCTAATGATATATTGTGAGAAACTCTCTTGTAAAATATCTTTGTAATATTTTTCTTTTGCATTAATAAACTGCTCCAAGTATTGGTTGGGGTCATGGATGTTTCCCCGTAGGGTTTTTACCAAGTGAAAACATCAGTGTGTTGATATTTGATCTGGTTATGTGAGTGGTTACTAAAGTTGTTATTCCTCTGTTGGAATACTTATGTTGTTGAATACCTATCATAACGGCAGTGATAGAACAAGACCCTCTGTCAAATGAAGAAGCCCTAATTGACCGAGATTAAGATGTGTTTGAAACTGAAATCACTGTTTCACCCATCTCTATGTCCATAAGTAATTTGTTTGATAATGTAGGGAAACAAATACCATTCCTTGAGGAAGTTCAGGCCATTGTAGTCCCTTTTGTTGTCGAATTCACTTTCCCCTTTCCCAAATTCATAGGTTGGTGCACAGAGCAGTATTCACAAGAAGATAAAATCATCTTAAATAAACGAGGTTCCAAGGTCATGTGTCGGGTAGACAGTTTATTAATTCGAGATGCCCTCATCATAATATAGTATTTCTCCACTACGTATAAACCTTTCGATGAAGAAAAGATAATTAGGGTCTACAGGGAGTTTCCATAAGAAGTCAGAGATTTGTTCTTACAAACAATTGTCATACCAGAGCATTTTTCAGAGAGTATGTCTTTGCCCATGAATGTAAGTGTAATGGTTATTGAATTCCAGTGGGTCTGTTCCCTTTTGAGTCATATTTTAGTTCTGGATAATGACAAGTATGTATTTGAAGTCATGCTCGGTTTCCTGTTGAACTCTTCTATGTCATAATCTGGTGTGCTAGTATGTATCAAATTTCGGAAATTCATAGCTGATAATATCCATAAACAAGTGGTAAATTTCATCTCTCTAAGGCATTTCAGATACTACACCTATCTGCTGAATATTTTCATAGAAGCAAATAAGAGAGAATTTCCTTAAGAAACATTCATATCGACTGAATGAAAAAGGATTACATTGCTCATTTTCATCAACAAAGTTATGTCCAGGGTTTACAATTGATTTTTAAAACCAGCCTACCAAGAGTTCTAGATGACATGAGGAGCTATTTACATCCAAATCCAGAAAACAAAGTGGGGGACTGGGTACTATTCATGCATTCAACAGTGATCTGGGTTTATGGTTGTCATGAATCCCCTTACCTGTTTCCTATTTTTCTAACCCCTAGAGTCTTTAACCTTGAATTCATCAGGAAAAGAATAATATAGGAAAAAAAGCATTTCCTTACATTGCACAAAGCCTCCAACCTCAAATTCCCTTTTATCATTGGACCCTTCATTGTCAATACTAGATCATGCCTATCTCAAATCCAAGCAAAGCTCAAAGAGTTTGATTTTTCACAGCTACAGGGGAGAAGGTATGACCCACACCATATCATATCCAAGAGAAGGTTGATGAAAAAACAAGCTCCTTATGAGCATGAACATGTTGAAGGTTTTGATAAACTGGAAAATCTTGAAGTCTGTGTTGATATGGAAACAATCTTGCAACTAGCTCAAACGAAACAAGTGGATGCAACCTTGAAACAAATTCAAACAAAACAAGATCCTTAGAAAATGATATTCAAAGTGTTTATAGCAAGAGAAGCATCTCAGAGGCCATGGGAACCAATGATCAACAAAATACTCCCAAGAAGATGAAGATTACACAGTCCCCACAGATTGTAAATTTGGAAGAGGAAGATCCTAAAGAATATGTGAATATTGATATCATGGAGAGTGGCACTAGCACTGTTGAGGTTGAAAAGGAAATAAAACTCCAAAGAGAAGGCAACTCCAGAACCTTTAGCAGCAGAAAATACATTTGAAGCAGTGTATCAATCTAAAGAAGATTTGGCCAAACAGTATGTTGAGAAGGGAAATATTTCTCTGGGTGAAATGAGATATTTAATCCTTGAGGTAGAAAAGGTTTCCTCGCACAAATCTTCTTTGTTCACAGTGAGAGATATTAAGAAGAGGACATTCAATATAGTAGTTGTAGATGAAGAAAAAATGTCTGAGATCAAGATAAGGTATGATAACATAAGTGCTCCAGACAAGGTCAAATTTCATAGACATACCAGTGACATGTTATATTCATATTACTTAAGTTTAAGCTTGACGAACTCAAAATGGTCATCCCATATAATGAATTTGGAAGAACCGTTAAGGCAGGAAAAGGCATCAAGCAGAGCCTAGCAAACTCAGGTCAAAATATTGGAGTCTAAAGGTCCCCAAGGGGGGAAAACCTCGTTATCTGAAAAAGACAAACTAATTCAGAGCTTCAAAAAGAACCTAAAAATGTTTTCCACTGAGCACCGACAAACAGGAGAATTGTTTTCTCTAGAACAGGAGAAAGAAGCATTTCATCAAGAGGCATTGAACTACAAAGCTAAAGTGTTGTAGCTAGAGAAAGAGAAGGTGAATTGGTCATAAGGACAGACATAATTGATGAACAGAGCTATAGTTGTACCTCCTACTACAGAAGTTGGGCCAAGCACTGAAGGACTTTTCCAGGCTATGTCACAATTTAGCCTGAAGGTAGGAGAAATCAAGGGGTTAACAGGAGACATAGAAAAATTGAAGCAAGAGATGCAAGCAAAGGATGAAAAAGTGGCTCAATTTCAAAAAGAGAAACAAACCTTATAGGAAAGGATAGACAAGCTTAAAATAAGATTGAGAGGCAAATGATTGTTGCAGGGAGCCAAGCATATCATCTAGGATTCCATAGCTGATAAATATGTCAAGTTCAGAGTATATTTGAATTTCATAAATGATAAGGACATCATGGCCATCATAGACAGAAGCAATGAAACTTTAGCAAAGAAACCCTCAGAGTGGGCCCAAAATGCCATAAACCTGCTAAACTCCATCCCTACTGCGGAACTTCATACCATTGGGGTCAAATATAGAAATACATTGATCATCTAGGCTAGGAGGGTTATTGCTAAACATAACCTGTTGAAATCAGTCCAAATCAAAGAAACACAGATGGAGCAGAGTGTGTAAAAATTCAAGGAACTTTTTGAAGAATTGTTTATTGAAGGCCTCCCACCATTTTGGGATGGAAAAGGAAAATTGTATGATCAATAAGAATACAACTCTCACCTCACTCAATGCAGGATGGATCACTACAAAATTGAAAACCTAGAGGAAAACCTGAAAGGAGTACCCTTGATTGAACTTTTGATTATAGATTTTGAGATTTTGAATCAGTTCAAAACAATGAATATTGGACTACCAGTCATGACATATGCCTCTTGCATTGACGTAGAGATCCTAATCAAAGAAATTATGGATTATGATATCCCTTCTGACTTGAAATGGAAGGAGATAATACAACTGGGTAAAACAAAGTGCAGTTTTCCAGGGTCCAACAAATGATGTCCAGGTGTTACCAAAAATGGAAGATCAGACAGGAGACCAGAACAGGACAAGTGTGAATGATGGGAGCTGAAGCACCATAGGATCATGAAACATTTTTCTTGTTAATCATTGTAGTTGGTTCAAATACCGAAACTATCATCTGTAATGGTCGTTGGTGCAATCCAGCCATGACTTGAGGCATGCATGTTTGAAATGCGTTGGCCTGTGCCCTTTTTTTCTCACAACTAAGAGTCATGAGAGTTCCATCATTGAGATTTTGGACCAACTGTGCTAGAGACTTGGAAGGAGAAGGTTTGCCTGAGGGACTACATGGAAGAGAAGGGTGGAGGTCCATTCTCTTGGTTGGTGCAGGCTGGGTAGAAGAGAGCTAGGTACTTGGATTGTTGTGGGTGTTGGGAAACCTGTGAGAGCTTGAGAGTTGACTAGTTTGGGAACCCAAGTAACACTCTAGAACCATCCTTGTGGATTCATAGCCCCGGCTCGGGGGTGGCACTATTGTTCAGATTTGGAGCAGTAGTGTCTACAATTAGGTGGAAATTCTTTGGTCTGTAGCCAGTTGGTGTCGCCTTTTTATAAAGATAAGTGCTCTTTGTTGTGATATTATTATCTGTGAATGAATGTATTCTGTTGTGTATTTTAATTATCGTTTAACTAAATCTTATATTATGCATGCTTGATGGATATTGTTGTGCATGTCATTAAACCTTTTATCTTATGTGTCCTTATTAAATAAAGAAGGTATCGATAAGCATACGAAGTCCAAGGGTGGGTTTGAAGGTAGCACACCCTGGCCTATGGCTGGCTGGGGATGTTACAGATTGGTATCAGAGCTTCTGGTTGAAACACCGGGCCGGTATGGGTCGGGTCTGTTGGTTAGATTCTCGTGTTCGAGATCGAACTTTGACCGTGAAGTTGAAAATCTCAGGAGGAATGGCTTTGTAGAATCTACGCAGGATTTATATCATCAGAGACCCGTTGTAAGGGGTTCAAAGGATTGTGACCATCCCCTTCAAATTTGGGAGAGATCACCATTGTAGGATCAAGAGAGATCCAGGATCGTTGGATCAGAGGATAGGTGAAAAGGGGTCGTCTGATGAAAAGGAAGAAAGGGTTAAGGTCATAACCGTCGGATCCCATTGGAGAGAGATCAATGGACAACATGAATTGTGGGGAACCAAGTTGCATGGGAGATAATTCCACAAGGTGGTCCCGCAATCCAAACCATGGTTTCACTGAGGGGTTACGTGTCAGCGTAAGGAGAATTGCAAAGCGAAAATCAGGTTACTCCAAACCGCTAATGCATGCCCTCACAAATTGAAAGGCATGCAGTGATGTGACATGTTAATACTCAAGCGACGAACCTATGAAGAGAAGAAGTAGTTGGAGATTGTCGATATGTAGGAGGACATGCGTCAACTGATCATGTGCTCTAGGTGAAAGCACTCATGGAAAAGGCGAGCAAGGAGAAGTTGAGAATTGACATTTCCGAACCCCATAGATCTGAAGTGAATCGTAGCCGTCCGATCCAAGAGGACACGTGACAGAAATCCATGTACTTCGGGGGAAAGAGAAGGTTGAGAGTTGAGTTCTCTGAAGTCCGAAGACCTGAAGAAATCATATCCGTCGATCTGCGAGGGACATGCGTTAGTATATTGTGGTCCTCAGATAAAATCATTTTTGGAAAGAGTTAAGGGTTGAGATTCTCGAAGTCCCAAAGTCCATAGTTGTTACAGACCGTCTGATAAGGGAGACACATGGAGGTAGTTTGGTTGGTTTGGAAAATCAAAGTTTGGGATAATTGGAAGTGTGTTAGAGTAGAAACTCCTAAAGTACCAAGAGCACGAAGAGCCGAAGTGGTGAGGCACGATGACGTCACCAGGAGGTGATGTTGACCCCGAAATTTTTGAAGTGACGTGGCTTGCGAAAATCATCGGGAATGACGTGGACAAATGGAATATGTGCCACATGTCATTAATTTTTGAGCATGTGGATGATTGAAATGTTAGTTAGGATGTGACACATGTCACCTGCCTGGCTGGGCCATGTGTCTGATTACAATATTTCACTGCGTGGTGATGGATCGTGGACTCCGGAGAAGTTACTCCAAGAGTTTTAGTTGAGAGTTGAAACTCCCAAAGCCCAGAGAGCCAGAGCCCCAAAGTAAACGTCAACCGTCGGATCGTCTGAAGTAGACCTGAACCATCAGATCAGGAGAACATGTGGGGTGAAGCTGTGGATTTCAGGTAAGGACCTGAAGTAAATGTCAATAGTAGGATATTCCAAAGTAATTCCCCACCGTCTGATTCAAGAGGACGCCTGGCAGAATCTCATGTATTTCAAGGGAAGTAAATTTTGATATTTGAGAATTCCGAAGTCCATAATTTTGAAACGACCACAACTGTCGATCTGGGAGAGGTAAATCTTAATTGTTGGTTCCCAAGAGATAGATCTCGGTCATCCATTTAGAAGAACCATCAATATTGCGAGATCAATAGTCACCTCACATTACGGGGACAAGAGGTGCTTGGGATTTATGAAGTCGGGGGCGGGCCACAATCGAGACCACAGTTTTGGCAAAAGGACTCGTGGTGGCTCGAGGTGAATTGTGGGATGAAAATTAGGTTGGTTCCAAACCACCTTGTAGCATGGATGCAATAACGCATCTGTGTAAGGTCACCCACCTAAGGTTACATATAAGGAGGGGTCAAGAGAAAAGGAGCTAGCGCCAACTCTGAGAGTTTCGCAAGGGCAAAGGATAAGGTCGCGGGGGCCATCAGACCTGTGCCAGAAAGACGGAAGGGCCTGTGTTTATATAAAAAATGAAACCATCAAGGTTTCATTGATCCAATTTGACCCGGGATTGAAGATCCTTGATCGGGAGGTCATGCATCCATTAGTAGAGAAGGGGGTCTGCATTAAGAAGAAAAAAGGAACTATAGCATTGTTGACAATTTTGGTTATCATATGCGTAATTCTAACAAAATGGTTTCTTTCACATTTTGCAGAATTAAGGGGCTTAAGCACATCATCTCAGGATGCGTATTGAGGAAATGGAACAAGGAGAGGGAGCCTCCAGTCATGATAAGGAGGTCAAAGGCTAGAATACAAGAGTCAGTAATGCAAATTTAGAGTCCAATGGACATAAGGGAAAAGGAGAGCAGGAAACGTTAATAGAAATGGTAAGAAGCCTGAAGATGGAAGTGCAGAGCTACAAAGAAGACAACGAGAGACTGATGAGAGAGAAAAGTCATATAAATGCTCGAGTTTTGCAGAGCCTAAATCAGTTACAGAGACAAACGAAGAAAGGATCAAACTCAAGAGAAGAGGAAGAAGGCAGGTGCCATGAAAGAAGGGATAATCATGGAAGAGTTGGTTATTGCAGAAGTGCTAGCAGAGCTCATGGACACCACTCACCTCCTTACTCAAAAATATTTTTTTTTTCATTGAAATATCCTGTAAGCAGTCCATAGATGTCTCCTATCAAACACCAAAGAAGGAAACAAGATGTAGATAGTTTACAAGGAGAGTTGAGGAAGCTCAAGCCACCTTCCTTTGATGGTGAAAGAGAAAGGGAAGATGATGTCGAAGCATGGTTTCTTGGGCTCAGGAGATATTTTCAGTTGCATAACTATTCTTTGAACCTAGAAGCCATGATTTCCACCTAACATTTACACGGGAAAGTTGCAATGTGGTGGGACCAACTAAAGCAAGTGGAACATGTTAATGAAAGTAGGATCACTTGGAAGAAGTTCAAGGAGTACTTCCATAAGGAGTACCTCTAAGAGAATTTCTATGACAAGAAAATGCAGGAGTTCTTTGAACTCAGGTTGGGAAGCATGACTATGGTAGAGTACGAGAAGAAGTTCTTGGGATTGTTAAAATATGTCAGGTTCATTGGTAATGAGAAAGTGAAAATGCAGATATTTCTAAGTGGAGTGCCAACCTTTTATAAGGAAAAGATAAAGTATGATGAGCCCAGGACCTTGATTGAGGTCATCAGGAAGGCTAAATACCTGTATGAGAATGGTCGAGGAAGAGAATCCCTGCATAAATCTTGGAAGGACAAGAAGAATGAGAATTTCGATCAGAGGAGGAAAGGATTCAAACCCCCCTTCAATAGGAATGAGCCTAATAGAAATAATCAAGATCAGTATGCTAAGGGGGATTCCAAGAAGGAAGATTCCTTGGGAAAAAGGGGAAGACCACCAATCCAATGTTGGGGATGAAAGGAAGATCACCTGTACAAGGATTTCCCACACAAAAAGGACAGAGTGAAGATTGTGCACAACATCCAAGAGTCTACAATAGTCGAAGATATGGGAAGAATCTATGCAGCTTTAAATGACCGATAAGAAGAGTACTAGTCCAATATGATCGAGGTGGAAGGTAAGATAAAAAATCAGCCTGTTTCTATTTTGATTGACTCAGGAGCAAGTCATTGTTACATTGATCCTAAGATAGTGGATAGATTAAATTTGGAAAAAAGTAAACTTGGAAAATAAAGTTTGGTTCAGTTAGCCATTGGGACCAAAAGAACAATCCATGATATGGTCATAAGTTGTTCCATAAGTCTTAATGGTCCGAATACTAGTATTGATCTAAATATCATACCATTGGGGTCTTATGATATTCTGATTAGAATGGATTGGTTGGACAAGCATCATGTTGTCCTAGATTGTCATAACAAGACATTTACATGTCTGGATGGAAATGGAAAATAGAGCACTGTGAAAGGAGTTCCAAGACCCATCTTTATAAGGGAGATTTCAGCCTTATAGCTAAAAAGTTGTTTTAGGAAAGGATGTCAATTGTATGCATCTCATGTGGAAGAGTTAGAAAATACAAAGGGGCCAAGCCTCAAATATTTCTCGGTACTACAAGAATTTGAAGATGTATTCCAAGAAATACCCAGGTTGCCACCAAGAAGGGAGATATATTTCTCAATTGATTTAGTGCCAGGAGCTACCCCAATGTCAAAAATACCTTACAGAATGAGCACACTAGAGTTAAAATAATTGCAAATGTAGTTGGAGGAATTGTTGAAGAAAGGGTACATACATCCAAGTGTTTCACCTTGGGGAGAACCAGTACTTTTTGTCAAAATGAAAGACGGAACCTTGAGGTTGTGTATTGACTTTTGACAACTAAACAAGTATACTATAAAGAATAAGTATCCTCTACCCTGAATTGATGACCTCTTTGATCAGCTAAGAGGAGCAAAGATATTTTCAAAGATTGACCTGAGGGCAGGATATCATCAGGTAAGAATCAAGGAAGAAGACATTCATAAGACAACCTTTAGGACCAGGTATGGGAATTATGAATTTGTAGTGGTGCCATTTGGACTGACCAATGCACCATTTGTCTTCATGTTCTTAGTGAATGGCATATTCAGAAATTATTTGGATAAGTTTTTCATAGTATTCCTGGATGACATACTTATCTATTCTAAGTATGAAGAGGAGCATGAACATCACTTAAGACTGGTATTGCAAGTATTGAGAGAACATCAATTGTATGCCAAGTTGAGTAAGTGTTCTTTTTATCAAAAGCAGATCCATTACTTGGGACACATTATTTCAGAGCAGGGCATAGCAGTAGATCTAGAGAAGATCAAAGCCATTAGAGGATGGCCAACACCCAGAAATGTGTCAGACGTCAGATCTTTTATGGGATTAGTTAGCTACTACAGAAGGTTCATAGTAGGGTTCTCTAATATTTCTCATCCCATCACTTCTTTTCAAAAGAAGGGAACTAAATTTGAATGGACACTCAAGTGTGAAAAGAATTTTAATTTGTTGAAGGAATTACTTACTAGTGTACCTGTGTTAAAGATTGTTGACCCAAATGAAGGTTTTGTGGTATGTACAAATGCATGTAAGGAAGGACTTGGGGGAGTCCTCATGAAAAATGCACATGTCATTGGATATGAGTCCAGAAAGCTTAAGGAACATGAGAGGAACTATGCCACCCATGACTTGGAACTTTTTGCCATTGTTCATGCCTTGAGAATGTGGAGGTATTATCTCATGGGGAAGAAATTTGAATTAAGGACAGACCACATTGGCCTAAAGTATCTTTTTGAACAACCGACCTTGAATGCCAGGCAAACAAGATGGTTGGAATTTTGAAGTGAATATGACTTCGATATCAAGCATATCAAGGGAAAGGAGAATCAAGTTGTTAATGCACTTAGTAGAAGAGTGCATATCATGCATGCTACTATTGTTAGTATGCATCAGTCAGACTTAAAGAGAACAATTTTAGATGGTCTTGTTACATATCAGCATTACCTATAGGTAAAGGAAAACTTACAGCAAGGAGATGCATAGCAGAAAATAAAGGAGTATGAGATAAAGGAAGACAGATTACTCATGCATAAAAATAGAATCTATGTTCCTAGTTCTAGAGAACTGAGGAATTTGGTACTGAAGGAAATGCATGATCTTCCTTATGTTGGACATCCCGACTACTAGAAAAAAATTATAGTAGTAAGAAGCCAGTTCTTTTGGCCGGGGATGAAGAAGGATGTTGTTGATTACATCGCTCGATGTTTGGAATGTCAAAAGGTGAAGGCTAAGCATAGACACCCAACGGGGTTGCTGTAGTCATTGCCAATTCTAGAGAAGAAATGGGAAGTGATCACCATGGATTTCATCACAATATTACCCATAACGATTAAGCAACATGATTCAATCATGGTGGTGGTTGACAAATTAACAAATTTTTCTCATTTTGTGCCTTTGAAGACAACACATACAACAACTAATATTGCAGAAATTTTCATGAAGGAAATTGTTGGTTGCACGGGATACCTTGGACAATCATCTCAGATAGAGATACGAAGTTTACCTCCAATTTCTGGAGGGGATTGTTTAAATGATTTGGCACAAATCTAAACTCTAGCACAACATATCATCCCCATACAGATGGGAAAATAGAGAGGGTCAATCAAATAATTGAAGACATGTTGAGAACGTATGTGATGGATAAGCTATATAAGTGGGAATATAACTTACACTTGGTTGAGTTTGCATATAATAATGGGTATCAAGCTTCATTGAGACTGATCCCATTTGAATCCTTTTATGGTAGGAAATGAAATAATCCAATAATCTGGGACAACCCAACAGATAGAGTGGTACTTGGGTCGGAGTTTCTCAAGGATATGGAAGACCAGGTGGTTAAGATCAAGTAGAAGTTAAAGGAATCTCAGGATAGAAAAAAAGTTTATGCAGCAAATAACAAGTGATCCAGGTGGATATCGATGGCCACCCACCTTTTCCAAATGGCTCAAAACAGTTTTCTGGCCATTTTGGCAATTTACTATTTTTAGCAGGTTTTAACTTCCGGGGCCAT
>JZKD02S0238917.1:43874-58926 GCA_000966675.3 Picea glauca | reverse complement strand
CCTTCAGAGCCTCATTGTAATCATCTTCTGGCGAATGCGAGTAGTCGTCACATCTCTTCTCAGAGATAAGCTGCCACCATTCTAGCGAGTCTTTCACTCTGTGTTTTTACAGTCTATGTACATTTCTCTGATTAATAGAAATCATGTATCACTGTATATCTGTGTTTATGGTTGCATCTTTGATACATTTCTATTATATTATTGAATATCTGCAATACCTCTATACATTTCTTTATTATATCTCCGCTCTCATTTCGTGCCGAAAATAATCCGGATCAACAAGACAGCTAGAGAATTTAAAGTGGGGGAGCATGTACTTTTGAAAGTGAAGCCCAAGAAAAGCTCTTTGAAATTGGGTAGTTGTACAAAGATGGCAGCTAGATTCTATGGTCCATTTGAAATATTGGAAAAAATAGGGCCAGTTGCATACATGCTTGCATTGTCTGCTTCCATGAATGTGCATAATGTATTTCATGTATCTTTACTAAATAAATATGTACATGATCCTAACCATGTTATTGATTGGCATCCGATTCAGGTAGAGATGAAGGGAGACTTTCAGGTTCAGCCAGTGCAGGTATTGGAAAGAAAGGTCAAAATTCTCTGGAATCGAGTTATAGAGATGGTAAAAGTTCAGTGGACCAACTACAGTCCTAAAGATGCTACCTGGGAGCATGAATATGCCATGCGAGCAGAGTACGCACAATTTTTTGAATAAATTTGAGATTTTTATCTCTATTTTGTATATGCACTGAGGACAGTGCCAAGATAAGGGGGAGGGGATGTAACACCTCGGGTTTTGGACCCCCCATTTTAAATAATGTATTGTTACAATGATGAGAGGCCTGAGTGCCTAAACAATTATTAAAGGGGACAGTATGCCCAAGACATGCAATGCTTTTTATCATTATTATTAATAACTACATCGATGGTTGCTAGATGGACAAGGACTAGAGTTATAGGGGGCTATGATTCCACAAGAGAGGGGACTTGAGGGGCTAAATGTTTAATCCCTATTTCAATTACCCCTTTTGTATAAGGGAGGGGATCAAATACGTGAGATTCTTTGGGAAGGCCAGGAGGTTCTTGATTCCCCATGAAAAATACTTAAACCCATCCCTAGTCTGATTGTGGGGTTGTTCGTTGGCTTGTTCTCTCCTTCAATTTTTCATTTGTACCATTCTTTCCCTCACACACTTTCATGCACCTACTTACCCATTCATTGATCCATCCTCACCTACATCTTGGCTTGGTAAAGGGAAAGGAACTATTGAATATTAGCCATGGGATAGTTGAATGTAGTGGTCACTGGTGCAATCCAGCCATGACTTGAGGCTTGCATGAATGAGATGGATTGGCCTATGCGTTGTTTTTCTCACAGCTTCTAGTCCTAAGAGTTCAAGCATTGAGATTTTGGACCAGCTATGTTGGAGCCCTAGAAGGAGAAGGACTACCTGAGGGACTGCATGGCAGAGAAGGGTGCAGGAGGTCCATTCTCTTGGGTGGTGTAGGTTGGGTAGAAGATATTTGGGTACTTGGATTGTTGTGGGTGTTGGGAAACCTGTGAGAGCTTGATATCTGACTGGTTTGGGAACCCAAGTAACACTCTGGAACTGTCCTTATGGTTTCATAGCCCTGGATCGGGGGTGACACTGATGTAAAGATTTGGAGTAGTAGTGTCTACGGTTGGGCGGAACGTCCTTGGTCTGCAGCTAGTTGATGTTGCCTTTTTATAAAGATAAGTTCTCTCTGTTGTGCTATTATTATCTGTGTATGAATGTATTTTGTTGTGTATTTTAATTATCGTTTAACTAAATCTTAGATTATGCATGCTTGTTGGATATTGATGTGCATGTCGTTAAACATTTTATCTTATGTGTCCTTATTAAATAAAGAAGGTACCGGTAAGAGTGAGAAGTCCAAGGGTGGGATTTAAGGTAGCACACCTCGGCCTATGGCTGGTTGGGGATGTTACAAGTGGTTTTTAATTTTCAAGAAATTTGCATGATATTTTCATTGGAAGGAAAGGAATTTGAGTTAAGGGGTATCATAGGGAAACCCAATAAGGTGTTAATATTTAATGGCATGACAAAATTATTGAAAAATGGGCATCAGGGTGTAATTGTACAACTATGCTCACTAGATGTTCAAACATCTAAGCCATCTATTCCGCTATATATCCAAGGGATAATTGATAATCATTCCAAAGTATTTGAAAATATTCCTAGAGGTCTTCCACCCACTCACAATCATGATCTTTCTATTCACTTAATTCATGTGAATGTTCCTCCTAACATCAGGCCTTACATATACCCTTATGCCCAAAAGAGTAAAATTGAGCGTCTGGTTGAAGAAATGTTAGAGGTTGGAATTATTAGAACTAGCCAAAGTTCTTACTTTGCATCGGTGGTAATGGTACTCAAAAAGAGGGCTCATGGTGTATGTTTCAAGATTATAGAGAGCTCAACAAGATCACCATTAAATATAAGTTTCCCATTCCCTTCATTGATGAATTGTTAGATGAACTACATGGAGAAATGTACTTCAAAAAGTTGGATCTTCGTTCAGGGTATCATTAGATTAGAATGAAGGAATAAGATATCCCAAAAACCACATTCAAAACTCATGAAGGCCATTATGAATTTTTAGTCATGCCTTTTGGAATTACGAATGCACCTTCCACATTCCAAGGGTTGATCAATTCCATTTTCAAGCCCTTCCTTCCAAAATTTGTGTTAGTATTTTTTGATGATATACTAATCTACAACAAGTCTTGGGAAGATTGTGTTTGACATGTTGGCAGGGTGCTACAACTACTAAAGGAGCAACAACTATATGCCAAATCATCCAAATGTTTCTTTGGGGTGAAAGAGGTAGAGTATTTGGGTCATATTGTATCTCATGAAGGTGTCAAGGTAGACCCTAACAAGATTAAATCCATGATGGAATGGTCGATTTCCAAAACATTGAAGAATCTTATAGGATTTTTGGGTTTGACAGGTTACTACTGCAAGTTTGTTCAGAACTATGGAAGAATAAAAACACATTTAACTGCATTAACTAAGAAGGATGCATTTTCATGGACTCCCTGGAAAAATCAAGATTTTGGAAAACTTAAAGAGGAAATGTGAAAAGCTCATGTCTTGACCACACCAGACTTCACAAAAACCTTCATTGTGGAATGTGATGCCTTGGGATATTTCATTGGTGTTGTTATAATGAAAAAAGGAAGGCTCGTTTCTTTTGAAAGTCATCCACTCAAGGGAAAGGACTTACACAAACCCATTTATGAGAAGGAAATGATGGAAATACTACATGCATTGAAGCAATGGTGCCTTTACCTAATAGGAAGACACTTCAAGATCAAAACAAATCATGACAGTCTTAAATACTTACTGGAACAAATAATATCTTCAGAAGAGAAACAAAAATGGGTGACCAAGATGTTGGGTTATGATTTTGAAATCATCTACAAAAAAGGGAAGTAAAATGTTGTGGCAGATGCACTCTCAAGAAAGGATGAAGATGTTGATGCATTTCTTTGTTCTATCTCTATCATCCAACTTGATTGGATAACAAAAGAAAGGTATGAATGGAAGAATGATGAAGAAGTGTGGACCCTCATTCAAAGGTTGTAGCAAGATTCCAGTGCATCCAATACATTTACATGGAAAATTGATTCACTATGGTACAAAGATCTCTTATATTTATGTAAGAACTCCCAACTCAAACAAAAGGTACTTTTGGAATTGCACACCTCTCTGGTAGGAGGGAACTTGGGATATTTAAAAACCTATCACAGAGTTAAGAGGGAATTTTTTGGGGATGGCCTTAAAACTGATGTTCAAAGGTTTATGGTTGAATGTTTGGTTTTCCAAAAAAATAAGGTGGAAACAATTAAGACCCCATGTCTTTTACAACCATTAGCCATTCCAAGTTAGCATTGGGAGGAGGTTTCTATGGATTTCATCACAAGGTTACCAAAGTCTGAAGGAAAGAGTGTCATCATGGTGATTTTTGATAGATTTACCAAGTACACACTTTTGTGCACTCTCTCATCCTTTCAAATCCAATACAGTTGCTATTGCATTCATGGAGACAATTCAAAATCTACATGGAAGCCCAAAGATCATTTAAGTGACAAAGATCCCATCTTCACTAGACATTTTTGGACATAATTATTTTCTTGCTTGGGTACTCAATTGGCTCATAGCTCATCTTATCGTCCTCAATATGATGGACAAATTGAGATATTGAAAAAATGTTTGGAAGGATCCCTTTGTTGCTTTGTCTCTAATAAACAAACACAATGGTTCAAGTGGTTACTCTTGGTGGAATGGTGGTATAACACTTCCTTTCATACTGCAACAAAAATGACACCATTTATGGTGCTTTATGGATATCACCCATTGTCCATGACTTATTCTCTAAAATAAAAATATAAGGTTCAAGCAGTGGAAGATCACATCGAGCATCAACAAAAAGTTCTCCAACTCTTAAATGACAACCTGACCATGACACAGAATCGCATGAAACAACAAGTAGATCACCAACATAATGAAAGAAATTTTGAAGTAGGGGATTAGGTATTTTTAATACTACAACCATACAAACAAATGTCCCTCAAGCAAGCTAAGAAGGATAATAAATTATCACCGAAGTAATATGGCCCTTATAAGGTATTGCAAAAGATTGGTACTATGGAATACAAATTGGAGTTGCGTGCATACTCGCGAGTACACCCATTTTTCCATGTTTCATGTTTAAAGAAGGTTATAGGTGACAAGATCCCAGTTCAAACTATGTTTCCAGAACTTGACGAGGAAGAAAAACTCATATTGGAGCAAGTGTTGCATGGAAGCTTAGTCCCTGCCAAGTAGATTTGGAAATGGAGATGATAGTTGGCACCTTATAATTATTGATGATTATGATTATTGGAAGATGGGGAGAGACGAAGAATATTGTTAAAAAAACAAAAATTAACAATATGGTAAGTAAAGGGAAATTAGAATAGATCTTTAAGAATAAGCAAATGAAAGTTGAAATATGTAAAATTAAATGAGAATTAATATATATATATATATTGAAACCTATGTTGAAATTTCATTGAATACTAATTTAAGATATAACTTATATCTTAATTTACAATTATTGAAATACATGGTAGGAATAAAGTAATTAATATGAAATGGAATCTTCCCATAAATTAATATGAAATGTAGCATGTGAAGAAGATATCTGATAATATAATCTCGTACCCACAAATACATGGCAGTAATAAAGTAATTAATATGAAATCGAATATTCCCATAAAGTAATATTAAACGTAACATGTGAAGAAGATATATGATAATATAATCTCGTGTAAATCATGGTTTACTGTGTTTTAACGGGAGATGTCCTCGACATTTTCACTTATTAATGCCAATCTTTTCGAACCTGTGTGGTGAGTTGTCACTAATCAAAGCATAATTAATGTGCATTGGGAAGGGTGTGAAGGTGGCGAGGATGGAAGGGAGCGATAAATGCTTTAAAAAATTTTGTGAACCCAGGTAGAGTGAAGCTTTTGAGTTCGAGGAGTCTGGGGTGGAATTGTAGATCTCGAAAGTTTTGGGTGCAAGATGTATATCACAGAACATGAAGAATAAGAGTTTGATAGAACCAACCTAGGAAGTCGAGGCCATATAATTGACTAAGTATGGAAAGGAACGACGGTCAGTCGAACTCCCGTAAATCGCAGTTTAATGCGTATTAATGGGAGATGTCCTCGAGGTTTTTTCTTATTAATGCCAATCTTTTTGAACCTGTGTGTTGAGTTGTCACTAGTAAAATCATAATCAATGTGCATTGGGAAGGGTGCGCAGATGGCGGGGATGGGAGTGATAAATTATTTGAAACTTTTGTGAACTCGGGTAGAGTGAAGCTTGCAAGTTCGAGGAGTTTGGGGTGGAATTGTAGATCACAGAATTTTTGGGTGCAAGATGTAAATCAGAGAACACAGGGAATGAGAGTTCGATAGTGCCAACTTGAGAACCCGTGGGAATAAAATTGGCTAAGTATGGAAAGGAATGATAATCGATCGGACTCTCGTAAATGGTGGTTTAATGTGATTTTTTCTTATTAATTCCAATATTTTTGAACCTGTGTGTTGAGTTGTCACTAGTAAAAGAATAATTAATGTGCATTGGAAAGGGCACGAAGGTGGTGGGGATGGAAGGGAGTGATAGATGCTTTGAAACTTTTATGAACCTGGGTAGAGTGAAGCTTGCGAGTTCAAGGAGTCTGGAGTGGAATTGCAGATCACATAAGTTTTGGGTGCAAGATGTATATCACAAAACAAGGGGCATGAGATTTCTATAGTGCCAACCTTGGAAACTGTAGCCATTAAATTGGCTAAGTATGGAAAGGAACGGTGGTCGGTCGGACTCATGATGTGAGGATATAGATGGAGATGAGGATCTGTTAATCCACCAACCCAAAAACCCTCGATCATATAAATGCGACTAAGAATAGAACCAGAAAGGGATAATAGAGGGGAAGAAGAAAAGGGAAAAATGGGTAAGTATCTCACACAACAACATCTATTGTTCGTTTAGTAATGTCAATCTTTTCGAACCTGTGTGGTGGTTTGTCACTAGCAAAAGCATAAAGAATGTTCATTCGAAAGGGTTTGAATGTGGTGGGGATGGAAGGGAGCGATAAATGGTTTGAAACTTTTGTGAAACCGGGTATAATGAAGCTTGCGAGTTCAAGAAGTTTGGGATCGAATTGTAGATCACGAAAGTTTTGGGTGCAATATGTATATCACGAAACATGAGGCATAAAAGTTCAATAACGCTAACCCAGGACCCCGCGGTCAGGTAATTGGCTAACTATTGAAAGGGATGGTGGTCATTCAGGCTCATGATGTGACGATATAGATGGAGATGAGCATAGAAATGAGACTAAGTACAGAACCAAAAAGGGATAATAGAGGGAAAGAAGAGAAGGGAAAAACGGGTAAGTATAGAGGAGGGAAAAGAAAGGGAAAAAGGAAAATTTAGTGTCAACTAGGTAATATACTTGGAGCTCGAGAAAGTCAGGTTCAAGTTTAAAGAGAATTTGTTTATATTTATTTCAATAGTATTCATATTAATTTATCTTAATAGATATTTTGTGGTCCAAATGTAAACCATGTTCCAATTTAAAGGTTGTTTTCGACTCGCAAATTTTTCTCAAACCCATAAGCAATAGACAAAAAAATATATGACTTAACATTTTTATATGCAAGCATATTCTCAAATATAACAAGCTGTAATATATGCACAATATTAAATAGGAACATGATGTCAACACCTGAGTTTCCATGTTGTATATGTCCACTGATTTGTTGTCTTTGTTAGAGGGGTAGTGGCCACAAAACTATGTCCTATCACAAATTATTCTTCCATGTAAAATGTAAGGAGCGAAAGTTGCAGAAGCCACAATAGAGTATCTTTTATTTAAATGGAAGTACTGGGCAGGAAAAAAAAAAAGATTATCATGCATTTTTAACTATGGATCAAAGAGCGGCTTAAATTCTTGTAGAAAGAGGTTGAATTCATCTATCAATAGTTGTGCAGGAAAATAAGTTAATTTAAAAAAAAAATACAAAATTCAAAAAAAAAATATTAAACATTGAAAAACACCATACAAAAACATCAAATACTTTATATTCAGATAAATTGGGTTACAAAATATAGTTGAGATTATTTCCCAAAATAGATCTCTTGGAATATGTAAAAAACTATATAGTTCAGTACATATTATCTAAAATTTAAATGTGTTTTCCATAATGACTAGGATTGGGGCTCCTGCAGACCATAAATCATATATGTACAAGAATAAAGATTGTAGAAAGAAGAAATTAGACGATCGAAGACAACAAGACTTGACAAGAAGAAAGAGAAAATTGTCAGTTCTCGATTAAACCTTTATGTTTAAAGAGGTAGAGTAACTGGATGAAGACATTGACAAAGATAGAAGAATGTGATCAGTATGAACTTACTATGATGGTATCCCATGCCTTGCCATTTGCTCACTGGTGTCCTTTTATGGCTTTCCTTGACGGTTATGGGAACCGTCTCAAGCGTCCTTTTCCCTTCATTGGTAATCTTGTTGACAAATATTTTGAACCATTCCTCGATGTAGCTCCTCATGGGCGCCACGTTGATTTCATGCCATATTTTATATTGAATAATTCACTTTCCAAGTCCCTTAGATCAATAGAGAGGTTACGTAATGGTCCTTCGATATCTTGGTTTTTAATCAAATAATCAACTAGCTAGGTTTTCACGTCAACTTCACCATATTCAAGAATGCCATAGAAATTTTCAAATGATAGTATTTTATAGATCTCAACTTGACCATCAAATTCTTGCTTGGTTAAAAACAACAAGTTGAATATCAATTTAGGGTCTTGGAATTCATTGGTGTTTCTAGCTAGATCTATCTTAGTTAGCTTCTTGAATAGTTTGTCTCTTCTAGATATGGCCTGGCTACATGCTTGAACAATACCATTCAGGTTTTTTACCTTTTATTTCCAACATGTGTTTAGTTGGTTTATTTGATCTGGGGAAGGGAGATCCTCCTTTCTTCTTCTCAATTTTGTCATACTAGTAACTTTAACACCAAATGGTACAATTGCATCAAGGTAGAAACCTTGCTCGTTTTTTAAATCTACTTACAGATACTCATGAAAAACATGTGCTTTTGTTCCAAAAGAGACCATACTCTTTGACATCTCCCAAGTTTTTGTTATTAATTCCATTGTTCTCTTTATATTCTTTTCCATATAGCCTCGGGCTGATGTGAGAAGGATTGTTGATCCTTTTAACTTGGTCGCGGGTGTGTTGGGCCTAATCATTGCTAAAGGAGTAGCCAAAAGTGGAAGGGGCATTAGAGCTCCCTCCAATTCTTTGATTCTCTCCTTTAACCTGATGTTCTTTTCTTCAAGGTCGTTAATAGAGTTATCTAGAGAATATCCAGTTGCTTGGTGTATCTAGGAGATTTGGGAAGGGTGCATGTTCTGTAGGTTCATCTCTGAATAAGATTCCCCTTTATTATTCTTTACATCTCTCTTTTCAAAAACCAATCTTTTGGATTTGTTGTCAAAAACAACGCTTTGGATTGCAAAAGAATCTTCTTCATCGAAGGCATCGGTCTCAATTATTTCCATATTAGGGTTATGGGGAGAAGTTCTCTCTAGTTGGTCATCATTGGGGAACATTTTGTCAATTTCAATTTCTAGTTCCATATCTTCGAGGGAGAGATCGTGGATATCAATTTCTCCCCTCATTCCCTCCTCTTCTTGCAGAATTTGTTTTGGTTTTTTTCTCGTGGGAAGTTTATGAGAACTTTCAATTTTGTCGGAGGGAGGGTTGTTATCTCCTCCTCCTCCTGAATAACTGTGTATGACTTTCTTACTTGGGTAGGTCATTGGAGTGCTTCTCCGAGATGTTGTAGTCTTGGGTGTGGCAGTCGAGGATTGGGCACTTTTCTCACCCAGACCTTTTCATTTATGCTTGCACGTCTCATTGGTGTTGAGTATTGTCTCCAGGTTGTCGATGTCACGAGCAGGACTACCTCAGAAATTATCTTCATCTTCATTCAAGATAGTGTTAATGACAGAACTGTTGAAACCAACAACCAACAAGTGTTCTACAAAAATACCATTAGGGTCGAACCCTTTTACTTTTTCATCATATTTCAAATTGAGGCTGTGGAAGTGGCCTGCGAAACCGTCAATCTTGTTCATATTTGTGAGTATGAAATCCATGACTTTCCAAGGCAGAGGCATGAATTGTATTTTTCTATTTTTATGGAAAAAATGCAACCAGTAGGCGTACTGCCTTGCTATCTTAGCAAGAAACATTGTATCAAATATGTGACATGGAAGGAAGGAAGGATTTTCTTTGGATCCAAAAATCCTTATAACATTATAGTTCTCCATTTGTTCTAGTGTTCCCTTCCTATCCAGGAACTTGCTCGCCTGGTCAGACATCCGAGGAAAATCCTTTCCAAATATCAACCCTTTAAAAACTGAGACAAAATCATTAAAGACTTCATAAAAATGTTGGGAGGCCTTGTGTCTCCATAATGTCTGGTACCCAAATGTTACTGGGTCAAATTCACAGTTTTTCTTCTTATACAGAGATAATCTAGGGAATGGAAAGCAATGTTCTGTCACGAAAATTAAATAAGATGACATTAAGAAGTTATTATGCCTTTTGTATTGCAATAATTGGGAAAATATTTCAATGGAAATCAACTTTCCCCAATCGAATATGCCTTGTTCCTTCACCGTAAAATATAAAATATACAAAATCATCTGAGAGATGTTGTTTGTACTTTCTTGTCCAGTTATCCTCATGAAAATCCATGCAAATTCCTAGAAAGGTTTTTTGAATGCACCAACCTGTAATTTGGTCATGTCCTCGGGGACTGTCGTTGGGTCCTCTAAGAACTCTGGTAAGAGGTCCAATCCATTATCATGCTTCTTTAAGAACTCCCTACAATCAACACCTTTGTAGATGACACTGAGCTATCACAATATTGCATTCTTACTATGACGATACCTTAAAAAAACTAAAATAACCAACAATTTTTTTCCAATTCAAGATCGACACAAAAAAATCATCAGATCCCATAATATTCTCCCTTTAAAACGTTTTAATAGGAGATTTCCTCAATATTTCCTCTTATTAATGCCAATATTTTCAAATATGTGTGGTGAGTTGTCACTAGTAAAAGCATAATTAATGTGTAGTAGGAAGGGGTGAAGGTGGTGGGGATGGAGGGGAGTGAAAAAAGATTTGAAACTTTTGTGAACCCGCGAAACTTTGAAGAATAGACTAAGTATGGAAAGGAGGGGTGGTCAGATGGAGTCATCATAGGTAGAGTGAGGCTTGAGAGTTCGAGGATTTTGGGATCAAATTGTAGATCACCGAATTTTGGGGTGCAAGATGTATATCCTGAACACGGGGCATGAGAGTTCGATAGCGCCAACCCGGGAACCCACGGCCATAAAATTGGATAAGTATAGAAACGAATGATAGTCGGTTAGACTCGTGATGTGAAGATATAGATGGATATGAGGATTTGTCAGTCCGCCACCTCGGAAAACCACAATCATAGAAATGTGACTAAGTATAGAACCAGAAACGGATAATAGAGGGGAAGAAGAAAAGGGAAAAACGGGTAAGTATAGAAGAGGAAAAAGAAAGGGAGAAAAGAACTTTATCCCTCACACGACAACACTTAGTCTGGTAACTATCAAGTGATAGAAACATATTAACTATGGGAAAAACATTCTCAGCTATGAAATATAATTGGAGCTCGACAAACTCTGGTTCAAGTTTAAAGAGATGTTGTTTATATTCATTTCAACATTATTCATATTATTTTATTTAAATAGTATTTTTGGTGGCACAAATGTAAACCATGTTCCAATTTGAAGGGTGTTTTCGGATGGCAAAATTTGCTCAAACCCATAAGAAATAGACACAATATATGACTTGACATTCTTACATGCAAGCATATTCTCAAATATGACAAGCTTTAATATATGTACAATTTGTATAAAGTATGAATATTAGAGTTTTGTAACCATACCTCTTAGTCTCTGGACCTTGCACTATGTTCGATGTTTCACTTCTACTTGTCGATAGTTATTGTGAACTAAAAAACATGTGTTTTAAACGACATAGAAATATTTACCATGCCATAGTAGAATAAATAACTAAGGATATTTGTTTCCTAAACATAGAAAGAGCATAATCTATGAATCTTTACCTTCGGCCTTGTCCTTATGCTGGTGTTTGTGATGATTCACTGCTCATGCCCATGTCACTTGTCAAAAAAATTCTGATACAAACATGTGTACATTGAACATCACAACAAACAAGTATGCATACACATTGTATATTGTTCATAATCAATATGGATGTGCATTAGGGATATGCATTGTATTTGCTTTGTTACCACTATTGGCATACCTTTTGGAATATTGTACTCCAACTTTCTCAGTTGTCGCACATAAGGCTTCATCCTCGTGTTCAATTAGTCTGTTCTTTTTTCAATGTAGCAATGCATAGAATACAATGGACATGAAGGCAAGTTGCTACGTAGGAACACATGAAAAAAGATGGAATACAATTTTATTTATTTCAAGGTAGTAGCACAAAAAATACAATTGACATGAAGATAAGTTAATATATAGGAATATATGCAATATCTAAGAAAAAAAAACAAAAGAGCTGCAAATCAGTAGAATAAATATAGACAGAGTAAATGAAAAACAATTGGATATGGAATACGGGTAGAAGTATGCACCTTTGTATGTCTTCTTCTACACTTATGGTTAAGATTTCTTTGCCTTGTCCAGTTTTGTTGTTTGTTTCAATGAAGGAAAGTACAAAACACAATGAACATGAACGTAAGTTGGTATGTAAGGAAAAAACAAGGAATATGTACATATAGTAAATAAACTAGAATCAAAGGAATAGAGTAGCAAATAGTGTTAGAAGCACATACCGTTTTTTATTCTTGATCCATGTCTATGTCTATATAAAAAATATATATCCAAAATCAATTACAAACCAGGAAAAACTAAGAATTTGGATGATTCTAGCAGAATAATTTGGTTTTTTGCAACAAGGTATCTAGATATGCTTTGAGACATAGAAATATGATTTTGTAATATGCTTGATGTATATTTCATAATTCAAGTACAATACTAATTCAATCTAATTGTATCATGATCAGACTAGTATGTGTATAAGATAAAGAGGTTGTATTGTGAAATGGGCACATTTGACCATACATGGTCAATAAGTGTGTTTTGTACATGGTTTATCTTATCCAAAAGAAAGCGGAGACTGTAACTGTACATGTAGGTTTCCAATTCTTTTGTTCTGGCATTATTTTGTAGCATGTTAATATTGAAGTCTCCTACAATGATAATGGTTTTGTTCAGATGTAAATGCTCTAATGCATTTGAAAGAACATTTAGTATGTTGGAGAATGTTGCATGTGGAGTAGCATAGAGATTCAGTATTGTAATTTCTATTTCATGGAAAATTACTTTTGTCAACACCATCTCAACATTTTTTTCTTCGAAATGCATATGCTCCAAAATTGTTACATGTTTTTTCACTAATATCATCACCCCATGTGTAATGTAACTTGATACACAGTTGTGATTTGGAAATTGCTTGTTTTGCATGCATAATGTCATGTATGTTTCCTACAAGCATAGAATATCAGATGGCATTATGTCATAGTCATTGAGTAGATCATCCATATGCACATGTAGGCTACACATGTTAAGTGAGAGAATTGATACAGATGAGTTTGTCTGTATGGATTGGTAATCATATTGTATATGACATTGTGCACTAGTCCTAAGGCGCTGCATATCAATATCAACTTTATGTTTGACTTTGAAGTTATCTTTTGTAAGAGTGTTTAGAAAAAGCAAGGAGTCTATACTTCTGACACGGGACAGTGTTGTGTATACAAGTCCATGTATTTGAATTCCAGTAGGGTCAAATGCAACACTATCAAGTCTTATCACTTACAATCTGTGGACTATTCGTGCACATGCAAGTTTAATTGGAAACATTTTTTGAATATTCAGTCGACCTGTCTTTGCCGATGTCGATACTGGTTTTGATATTCGTAAGATAGGTGTCCAAGCGTGCGTAGTGTTTGAATTATATAGATAATCCAACCTATTTTCTTGTCGGTGGCCAATATGTGGCTCATGGAACTTAATCCAAAGGAAATCAACTTTTATTGTTTTTGTATAAGCTTTGAGTATTCCATTTGCACCATTCACCAAGCCATCCTGTGAATCATAGTTGCAGGCATATATTTTTAACTAGCATGTCTAATTCCAGGACAAGTTGCAAAGGAAAAGTGGTTGTATGTTGATGACATGGTTCATTGCCATGGTTGTCTTCTTCGAGGTCAATTGAATTAATGATTATATCATCACCATACATGAGCGATAGCATGTACCTGTTATGCATTGCAACATCCCTATTCTTGTAGAACAGGTAAGGGAAGGTTGGGTTTGTTGGTGCAGTTTGCATGCACCTTGAATTGATATATGTTAAGTCATCATATGTTTGTTTTTTTGTCTGCATTCTATTCAGAATTGCAATAAATGTTTCATCTGTCTGGCACGTTGTAGTAGGTAACTCAAAGCATTTATATTGTCTTTCCAAAATTCATGCGTCATTGTTTTCATATTGATCATAGGTTGTTCAAATATCAAAGAATCTTGGATGGGTTGCACCTGGTAAAGATCCCCATAGAATATCATGTCGATGTTCCCAAAGTATTTGGTGTGCACATTTTTTATGTTTCTCAGTCGGTTATCAATGGAATACAAGAAGCAACTTCCAATCAAAGATGCCTCATCTATGAAGACAAGTTGTAGTTCATCATAAAGCTTAGACAAGGTATCTAACATTTCCTTGCTGAGTGGAAGAAAATGTGACTTGTTAAAAGGCATTAAAAATTCATAGTGGAGTGTTGTTCCACTTGCATTATATGCAAATTTTCCTGTGTATGCAACTACTAGCCCCTTTGGTTTCATAGGGTCAAACAAATTGTTTGAACCATAGATTCGTATAAGAATTTGGAATAGTACTTTCATTGTGAATGTTTTACCTGTTCCTGCCCCACATGTAAGGAACAAGTGCACAACAATGTGCATGTTTAAGCGTTTTTTAATTGCAATGTCCTTTAGAATTTATTGCAGTTCTCGATTCAACAACCATTTGAATCTGTAGTATTCGCTATTTTCAATAAAGAAAGGATTTTTTGTGACTTGAAATCCAATATTGATACATTTTTCAATGTTGGTTGCTCGAGGACAAGGAAAATTGTCTTGCAAGCCATATGACTCACAGAGAGTTCTAGTTGTTTTATGGTTTGTCAATGTCTCATCAACATTGTCAGGGTTTTCTAGTTCATGAACTACACTTTCTAAATCACCCCATGTTGGATTAACATTGTATGTAAA
>JZKD02S0238917.1:15763-26483 GCA_000966675.3 Picea glauca | reverse complement strand
TCCGAGATGGAGCTTTGACATGCTCTGATCTTCTGCCACGCGTCCCTCTTGGATCAACGATCAAGATTTTATCGGGACTTCGCAACTCCACGAGCCTTCGTTGTGCCTGATCAACGGTCCATATTTTGCCTCAATCTAACGGTTGAGATTATTTCACGATTTCACATATCGAGAATTCGAGAATTTAGGAAACCCCGTTCCTTTGACTTTCCAGTCAGCAACACGATGATCTTCTGCCACGCATCCTCTTGATCAACTATCCACGATTGTCCCCGATGGACAACCAGGATTCCTTCATAGTTTTGGGGAGTTAGATGACTCTTGGACTTATTCGCCTTCCAGCTTCACCATATCTAATGGCTATTGAGCCTTCGTGGATACCCCAGATCCTACAGCCCATATCTTCTCGCGATTTTTTCCACCTTCGCGATTTCACCCACCTTGCGATTTCGTCACTTCACGATTTCACCACTTCAGTGGTGAAGTGTTTCAACACTTCAACTCCCGCTAATCTTTTCCATCGATGTTCCCTCCATCAATGACAAGCTTACTCCCAACTGTAAACCTTCCAACAGGAGTCACTCCTCGATTGCAGCAGGAGTAAGTCTGAGGCCCATCAGTTTATGTCATGATTTGTTGATAAAGGGTGATGGATGAAAGTGAACTCGAAACAATATCATTCTAACTCAGAAACTAAGACAGGCATGCACAAGCAGATGAGGCCTTGACTCAATTTCAGGCAGTAAGTTGTAATAAGGGTGAGTAGGAGGAAGACTTATGTGAGGAAATGTGAAGGGTTGTTCTGGGCATCGGGCTTCCAACAACCTGTAGAAGAAAACTTTGAACATAAGAACTTATTATATTCAAAAAATAGGAACACTAAAAGAACGTAACAAAGCTATAATAAATCCTTTATCATAACACAGTCACGACGATTCATATGAATCATTCAATCATGAACCCTTTCAATTTGAGATCGAAACAAGATGAAGAAGAGAGACGCCTTACATTAAACAAGGAAATTTCATATACAGATACATAGCCCATAAAACCAGTGCTTCATTAAAACATTACAGTCGGGAACTCTGCTCTACCATCCATCCTCACAAAAATACAAAAAATGAATATATATATACTCAGATCAATTCGCCCCCTTGGCAGTAGGAGGGCAGATGAGACATTAAAGTCTAACTTAGTGTGTGCAGGTTCTTCTGGTCAGTCGAGGACATCAGATCGGCATGGCTCTTTTAGGAAAACCTACACACAGGACAATCTTGGGAAGATTGCCTGCCAGAACCTACATGCCCCGCATTCATGGCTTGAGCTGAGGTCTCAACCACCTGCTCAATATTCATTAATTGCTTTTTCCATGGAGGGTAGCCGAGACTGAAAAAATAAAGAGAGAGACCTAGTGTCCTTTGAAGTCCCCGTAGCCGAAATGTCGAAATGGCTTCTGAGTGCCTTTTACATTTCACGTTTCATGTTTCGGGGATTCCCGATGCAGTGGAGGAACGCCCCTTTGTCTCTCGACATCCCAGTAGCTGAAATACCGAAAGGCTCCTGGGTGACTTTTACATTTCGCGTTTCGAGTTTCGAGGATTCCCGATGCAATGGAGGAACGCCCCTTTGTCTCTCGACATCCCGGTAGCCAAAATATCGAAAGGCTCCTAGGAAGATTTTACATTTCGCGGTTCAGGGTTTGAGGATTCCTGATGCAGTGGAGGAATGACCCCTTTGTCTCTCGACATCCCGGTAGCCAAAATACCGAAAGACTCCTGGGCGGCTTTTACATTTCGCGTTTCGGATTTTAGGGATTCCCGATGCAGTGGAGGAGTGACCCCTTGTCTCTCGACATCCCGGTAGCCGAAATGCCAAAATGGCTCCGAGGCGCTTCTCGCATTTCACGTTTTGGGGTTTTGAAATGCAGTGGAAGAGGGCAATCCTTCGTCCTTTGAAGTCTCGGTAGCCAAAATCCTGAAAGGGATAATCATTTCGCGACTTTGGTGATAAGAAATGAGACCATGCACTATTCCTCGTGCAATTCTGTGACTCAAGCTTTACCCTATGACCGTCGATCTGCTCCAATTGTGGATTCTCGTTGTTGACAACAAAATGCCTGCTCTCTTAATTTTAGACCCGAAATGGACCTTTTCTATGTGTTGTGCTCGGTGCTCACGACTTGCGAGAATTGGCACTAACATTAGGCTCCATGGGGGATAGAGTCATCCCTTTGATGATCTAAGAACTCCTTTTGCAGTTCCAATTGCCTTCTGTTGGGTTATGGAGTCATTTATTAAGCTGAAAAGAAACAGAAAAACAATAAAGACAATATTTACAAAACAAAGGAGACGTCTAAGGCTTAAACAAAACATTTCTTCAGGAAATGCCCATTTATTGGGCCGCTAAACACTTCTTCACCCTCCAAATCCTGTAGCCTGTATGTGTTATTTAAGAATACTTTAGATATTTTGAAGGGCCCGATCCAGAGGGCATCAAACTTGTTGTGTTTTCCCTTATCCTGCCTGGGTGCATACCACTTAAGCACCAAATCTCCCAACTCGAATTCCTCCTTCCTGACCTTCCTGTCAAAAGCCTGCTTGATCTTCTGCTGATGAATGTGAGCTAAGTCCATTACCTGCTCCTTGACCTGTTGCAGTTCCACCACTTGATGAATTCTTCTGACCATATGGTCTGGCTCTCCTTCATGATCTTGAAATAATTTCGCTACAGGTAAAGCGAGCTGAGTGGGAAAACAACCTCTGTCCCATAAACAAGTTGAAATGGTGAGGTTCCCATGGACTTCTTTGTTGTCACTTGATCAGCCCATAGAGAGAACTTGAGCTTTGAATCCCAAGCCCTCTTATTGTCTTCCAATAACCTTTTAATGAGTTTGATTAGACTTTTATTGGAAGATTCTGCCAGTCCATTTCCTTGAGGATAATAAGGAGTGGAGTGAATTAGTGAAATCTCAAACTACTCACAGAACTTAACCAGAGGCTCAGACTTGAAAGAAGTGGCATTATCAGTGACAATTCTGCTGGGACAGCCAAATCTAGCTATGATATCCTCCAAGAAGCTGATAATCACCTTGTGCGAAGCACTCCTCGTGGGGCCATCTTCTATCCACTTGGTGAAATAATCTGTTGCGGTCAGGATCCATCTATGTTGGCCACTTGAAGGAGGATGAATTTCCCCAATGAATTCTAGCCCCCACTGTTGAAAGGGTGTTGAAGCTACTACAGGCTTTAGTGGCAGAGATTTGAGTTGTTGCTTTCCTGAGAACCTTTGGCATTTGATGCAAGATATGACTTCTATGCAGACATCAGTGAATAAGGTGGGCAAGTAGTACCCAACCCTAAGAATTTTGTGGGTTATGGTCTTCCAGAAATGATGCCCTCCACAAAGGCCGTTGTGGAAATCAAACATAACTTTATGGGCTTTCTGTGGATTCAGACACCTCAGAAACATCCCTAGAGGATCTCTCCAGTGCAAGACTTGGTCAACAAGGAAATATCTTACTGCCTTGATCTTTAAATCTCTTTCCCTACTTTTTCCCATTCCATCAGGAGGCTTCAACTTTCACAGAAAGTAAAAAATGTCTCTGTACCACGTGCATTCTGCTAGTGATAAGCCACCCTGAGAGATTTTGTTGGGCGAATCAACTTGCTGATTTCCCGAGCAAGCGTTGATGAAGCTAACCCCCAAGTCCTTGCAATTGGATTCAACTAGCAACTTGGAAAAACCATGCCCTTTTACCAACTTGGTGGGTTTAATCTCCAGGTCAAACTCCAGGATCTTGGCAATCCATTTACCTCTTCTCCCATCTATGTCAGGCTGTATAAGGATGTCCTTCACAGAGGCTAAAGGAACGTATGCAGTCACTCTTGAGTGAAATACATTGACTTTGAAAGCTTTGAGAGATTTCACCAAGGCATAGGCCTACTTCTCCATGATCTCATACCTGATTTTTGCATCTCTCAATGCCTTACTGAAGAAGGAAATGGGTTTCTCTCGCCCTTCCCCATTTTTCTGCAATAAGACCGCTACTACTGTATCAAAAGAAGAAAAAGAAAAAATTAGGAAATCCTTGGAATAATCAGGACTGATCAACACAGGTGCCTTAGTCAATGCCCTTTTTATTTGGACAAAAGATTCTCTGGGTTCAACAATCCATTTTACTTCATTTCCTTTTCTGAGCATAGTTGTGATGTGTTTCACCAACTCAGCAAAATTTGAGATGAACCTCCTCAGAAAGTTAATCTTCCCTAACAAAATCCTGAACTTCCTTTCTAGACCTGGGAAGTGATAGGGTCTGAATTGTCTCTACCCTACTGGGGTCAATTCTCACTCCCTCTACTGATACTATATGGCCTAACAGCTTCCCCTCCTTCATAGCAAACAAATATTTCTTGGGATTTAAGGATAGGCCAAACCTTCGGCACTTCAAGAAAACTTTCCTCAACTTACAACAGTGCTCTTTATCAGACTTGGAGAAGACTGTGATGTTATCCAGATAGATCAACACAAACTGATCTTCCTCCCCGATGAATGCTATGTCCATGGATCACTGAAATGTTGCTCCTGCATTCATTAATCCAAAAGGAATTTTGGCATACATGAATGTGCCCCAAGGAGTAGTGAAGGTTGTTTTTTCTCTGTCCTCAGGCATGATTGATATCTGATTATAGCCAGAAAAACCATCAATCATGGATATCCTAAATGCACTAGTTACCCTCTGCAATATGTGTTCCATGTTGGGCAATGGATAGTTTTCTTTCTTTGAGCTCCTGTTCAGGTTCCTGAAATTGACGCAGAGCCTGATTTCTCCACTTTTTTTCCTCATGACAGTAAATAACATGGGATTTATTTGTCTTAGCTTCTGCCTAAATGGATTCCCTTTAGTGGAATCTTGTGTTCAATGATAGATGTGTCATATGTCTTGAGGTCTTCATAGGTCCATGCAAACACATCAGCAAATTCTTTTAATAACTCAGTATATTCGGCCCTCTGGTATTTGGTCAAATTGCTTGACAACTTGAGAAACGTAGGCTCCTCCTGCGTACCGATATTGCACTCTATTGTATCATCATCTCCATTTGAAACCCCACCCTTTACTGCCACATCATTCCCATCGAATAGTCTTTCTAAAGGGACTAGTCCCTGCGAAATGTGATTGCTAGGCAAATGAATAATATGGTGATTAGCAATTTTATTTAAAAATACCTCAAGGTGAGGGTGACTTTTGAGATCAGGATCCTGATCAATGTGCAATGCAGAAAATTCATCGACGGACTGAAGAAATTTTTTGATTTCAATATCGTCTTCAAATACCTTCCAATGCTTGATATTGTCCAGAATAGATGGCCTATATCTTATTTCAACCTCATATTTGATCTTAGGTGACAGAGGGATCTTGAACAGACTAGCTGAGACAGCCAAGGAATCGGCCAAAGTATTTTCCTCTCTTGGAATAAAACAAATGTTGAAAGATGAGAATAAATTATCAATCAGGTCCCACACCTCATTTATGTAACCCCTGAGCCGAGGATGCTTAGCCCGATAAGCATTTATGACTTGCTAGATTATCAACTCAGCATCTCTGAACACTACTACTTCCTTAATTCCAATTTCTTTTGTAGCCCTCATACCCAGAACAAGAGCTTCATATTCTGCCACATTATTGGTAGCTTCAAATTCCATCTTGTATGACAGGGATATGGTTTCCTGACAAGGCGACACAAAAACCACTCCAGCACCAGTGCCTTCACTAGAACAAGCTCCGTCAAAGAACATCTTCCAAATAGAGGTTGTTGGAGGAGGTATCTCATGATTAAATATGGGTTTCTTTCTGATTTGAAAAGGGGCTTCAGGATCTCAGGGATCTACAATAAACTAGACCCCAAATCAGTGTCAAGTGCAAAGATGGGGTGATTAGTGGGGTCTGCTTCATCACTAGCAATGTAGGCCAGCTGAGCTTCTCTGTACAACCTCCTGTGTTCCCCTCTAAAGACTGGAATGGTGTCATATGTGAGATCCATCTGTAATGTTCCTCCAAGTTTTTTAATCCAAGATCTTGATAACAACATGTCGAACTTGGGGGGAACATCAGCTACTACAATGTCCATGACCACACTCTTCATTGGTAACTGAAATAAAGAGACCACCAAGTATTTGATGACTCCAAGGCATTGCACCCTCCTTGAATCAAAATAGTACAAATCGTGATAAGCCTTTGTCACTTCCAGTCCCAATTCTTCCATGACTATTGTGGGCATAGGGTTGTGGGAAGCTCCTGAATCCATGAGTCAATTATGCAACACTTTATCATGTATGTTCAGGGATGTGTAGAATGGAGGGGATGAATCATCTCTGTCTTCTACCATGGGAACTAGGATGACTGCTAGCTTTTCATCTTGAAGATTTACTGAGTCTGTAGAAGGTTGGAGGGACTCATATTGTAGCAGCTTGGAGAGGGACCTTTTGAAATCTTCATTTTTAACTAGCTCTAAGAGGGGTACGGGAATTCTAATCTTTTGAATTTCATGCTCAAAAATAAAGGAGGGAAAAGGATTAGGAGCTTCCCTTACCTCAGAGATAGGTTCTTTAGTTTTTGGCGAAGTATTATGAGTTTTCTTCTCTTTAGTAGTGATTGTTACAGGCTTAGCAGGCTTTTCCGCTATGAGAGGCTAATCATGGCTATCAAAATTTTCTTCTTTCTTCTTTGACCTGAGATGATATTTGTTAGGAGTGTTATTGGCCTTTTCCCCTTTACCCAACTCATTGACTTGACTATTCATAAGGGATTCTTCATATATAGATTGAGTCAAATGGGGAAAAGGGAAGGTGTCTTCAATACAATGAATTTCAAGGTCGAGCTCATCTATCTCCTCTCCTTCCTCATGAGCAACTAGGTTATTTTGGGGAGGGGTTTGAATCCTCTACTCGTCTCTGTATTTTCTCCTTTGTTCCCTTGGAAAAGGCTGTGGCACATTATTTCTAGGCCTCCTAAAGCCTCTATTATCAGTATTTTGGGGATTTCTATACATGGGCTTCCCTTCGAACTCCCACCTTTCCATTCTAGCCAAAAGCGAATTTAGCACTTTAGTTACCTCATTCGTCTGAAGGGGAAGGGGAGAGGAATTGGATGGGGAGGCTTCAGGTCTCCTGCTAGATATGTCTCTATCAGCCTTATTCCTGAGTCAGTCGACAACCAATATGTTAGATTCTACTTCCACAACTACATCCTGCATGTGAGCCAGAGTAGTGGCTCTCCTTTCCCTCAACAGAAGGCAGAAATTGGGATCAAAAGCACTAGCATAAGTGATCTTAGCAGAGGCTTCTGAGGACTTTATTTCAGCGGGGATTTTATTGTAGATTTTATTGAATCTCTTGGAGAAGTTAGAGACAGACTCTCCTTCCTTTCTCTGCAAAGACCTAAACTCTGTCATGTAATACATGAAGTCTTTTTTGTCTCCCCACTATCTCAAAAAGGCATTATCCAAAGCCTCAATCCCATCAATAGATCCAGGAGGCAAGGCCCTAAACCACTTTCTAGCCTCGCCTTCAAGTCTATGGATGAAAATCCTCATCCATACGTCTGCATGCATGATAACATGATCATCTGTAAAACTGTAAAAGGCTTCAAGGTGTTCTTCTGCAGCTATGTCCCCTTCGCCTGTAAACTTGGGAAACTTCTTAAGGTAGCCATCTGCTAGAAGGGCATTGAGAGGCTGAGGTAACATAAGGGGAGCATACCTAGCAGCTATTATAGCCTCCATTTTAGTCATGGGGGGATTTTCTCCTGCCATAGGAATATTAGGTGGAGGAGAACTCAGAGGAGAAGGAGATCGAACAGGGGATACTGGAAATGAGCTTACATGTGGATGGGAAAACAATGGGGGATTCAAAGAGAAGGCTAAGGGGCTTGAGTCAGCAGATGCTTCTCTCTGCGTAGTAGCAACAACAATAACAAGAGGAGGAGTGGTAAATCTAGGAGTGGGGAAATATTTTGTGGTCCTGGGTCTACGGAAAGGTACAGCTTCAGGGGAGAGGGGAGTGACAAGGATTTCTCCCTTCAGGGGAGAGGGGAGTGACAAGGATTTCTCCCTCCAATCCCAGACCAAGAGGAGAAAACTCAGCAGGAACACTCCTGAAATTCAGGAAACAGAAAACTTCATAAAAAGGTCTACTAGGAAGCCGAGAAGAAGAAAATGGAGTTCCTACAGAAGGAGATGGCAGATTACCTGGTTCGACGGTGGAAGTTTCTCCTTCAGAGGCCTTTCCTTTTCTGAAGATCACCTCTGGATCAGCTTCAAGTGTAGCTAGAGGCAGTTGTGGATGGGACCACGTGTGTCTACCTCTAGAAGCCACAACTAAAATAGCAGGTTCACCACAGTGGATTCGTCACAATGGAGTCACCAGGTGTAGAGTAGAAATCTCGTAAGGCTCTGATGCCTAATGCACCTTCAAAATCAGAGGCTCAGTGTCATTCAATCCCAAGGAAAATTTTCAACTTCATCCCCGGCAACGGCGCCAGAGATGTTGGCGTTAGGAGTCACTTTTGGATTGCAGCAGGAGTAAGCCTGAGGCCCATCCGTTTATGTCACAATTTGTTGATAAAGGGTGATGGATGAAAGTGAACTCGGAACAATATCGATCTAACTCAGAAACTAGGCCGGGCATGCACAAGCAGATGAAGCCTTGACTCAATTTCAGGCAGTAAGTTGTAATAAGGGTGAGTAGGAGGAAGACTTTTATGAGGAAATGTGAAGGGATACTATGGGCATCGGGCTTCCAAAAGCCTGTAGAAGAAAACTTTGAACACAAGAACTTCTTATATTCAAAAAACAGGAACACTAAAAGAATGTAACTGAGCTACAATAAATCCTTTATCATAACACAGTCGCGACGATTCATATGAATCATTCAATCATGAACCCTTTTAGTTTGATATCAAAACAAGATGAAGAAGAGAGTTGCCTTACATTAAACAAGGAAATTTCATATACAGATACATAGCCCAGAAAACCAATGCTTATTTAAAACATTATAGTCGGGAGCTCTGCTCTACCATCCATCCTCACAAAAATACAAAAACTGAATATATATACTCAGAGCAATTCGCCCCCTTGGCAGTAGGAGGGAAGATGAGACATTAAAGTCTAACTTAGCATGCGCAGGTTCTTCTGGTCAGTCAAGGACATCAGATCGGCATGGCTCTTTTAGGAAAACCTACACACGGGACGATCTTGGGCAGACTGCCTGCTAGAACCTCCATGCCCTGTATTCATGGCTTGAGCTGAGGTCTCAACCACCTGCTCAATACTTATTAACTGTTTTTTCCATGGAGGGTAGCCGAGACTGAAAACATAAAGAGAGAGACCCTGTGTCCTTTGATGTCCCAGTAGATGAAATGTCGAAATGGCTCCTGGGTAGCTTTTACATTTTGCGTTTCGGGTTTCAGGGATTCCCGATGCAGTGGAGGAATGCCCCTTTGTCTCTCGACATCCTGGTAGCCAAAATACCGAAAGGATCCTGGGCGTATTTTACATTTTTCATTTCAGGTTTCGGGGATTCCCGATGCAGTGGAGGAACACCCCTTTGTCTCTAGACATCCTGGTAGCCGAAATACCAAAAGGCTCCTAGGCGGATTTTACATTTCGTGTTTTGGGTTTCGAGGATTCCTGATGCAGTGGAGGAATGACCCCTTTGTCTCTCGACATCCTGGTAGCTGAAATAACGAAAGGCTCCTGGGCGGCTTTTACATTTCACATTTCAGGTTTCAAGGATTCCCGATGCAATGGAGGAGTGACCCCTTGTCTCTCGACATCCCGGTAGCCGAAATGCCAAAATGGCTCCTGGGCATTTCTCGCATTTCACGTTTCAGGGTTTCGAAATGCAGTGGAAGAGGGAAATCCTTCATCCTTTGAAGTCTCGGTAGCCGAAATCGCGAAAGGGCTAATCATTTCACGACTTTGGTGATAATAAATGAGCCCATGCGCTATTCCTCGTGCAATTTCGCAACTCAAGATTTACCCGATTACCGTCGATCTGCTCCAATTGTGGATTCTTGCCATTGCCAAAAAAATGACCGCTCGCTTAATTTTATACCCGAAATGGACCTTTTCTGTGTGTTGTGCTCGACGCTCATGACTTGCGAGAATTGGTGCTAACAGTATGAACCATCGGATCACTCTATGTCGAGAACATATCGTGACCGTTGGATTTCCTAACTACAAATGCATACTAATGCATACTAAAGAAACACACTATAAAACACACTTTTACCTAACGACATATTAGACCAAGTAGATCTTAACTAACTCCTAAGTGTCTAAATATCCTAACAAATTGCCTCAAAGCATTTATTTTATGCCTATAGTAGCGAGTACATGTCACTGGGTCTTTTCTTATGAGATAGTCAATGTCATCATTTTCCAATGTATTCGTTTGTTTTCTCCTTTTCCTATTCCTGTACAATGCAGACACCGTAGACACTAATGGATCCCAGCGATGCTCTTTGTTAGAAAAATAGGACCATGGAGCAATAAAATAAGACAAATGCGAAAACAAAACACAGAAGATACACAATACAAGAGAGACACGGATTTACGTGGTTCACCCAGTGTGGGCTACATCCACCAGAGAAATTGTCAGGTCCTTCCTTTATTATTATCCAGCAAATGAAGGGATACAACCTACAGCAAAACCCGTTGTAACT
>JZKD02S0238917.1:0-11774 GCA_000966675.3 Picea glauca | reverse complement strand
CCCCCCTCTGCACTCCCCCGCGTGGAAGAGTGTACATACTTCTGGGGTGTAAATACTTCATGGGGTATAAACACGGCTGAAAGTAAAAGACCTCTGAATCAAGAAGATAATCAAGATCCACAACCAACACTCTTCACTTGTAAATGCGATGAAAAATGTTGGGGGTCCCAATTGTCGAATCATTGCAAAAATAGTTTTCTTGTTTTGTTGCAAATAGTCAAGAGAGATGCGAATGTTTTTGAAATCTATGTATCCAATATCAGATTTTAGGATTTTTTCTAGGTTTGCTTTGTACTTGACATCTTTGGCCAATAATTTTGTTCCTTGTAGCTGGCCTTTTCTTATTCTTACCCACATGCAAGAGAGCACTTCCTCAATTATTATGCGCATTGTTTTGAAAAAATAAATGGTTATGTGACAGGAGAATTCACTGCTTTAACGTAGCAGTTCCCATCGAACTATTTGTTGGTAGTTGAATCATTTTGTGATGTCACTAGGATGTGGATCTCCATAGAATAGTGTTGGGAAGTTCATTTCCTCAGCAAATTTGTCCTTGAATATTCCAAGTGGACGTTTCCCTTCAGCAGGTGCAATTTCGACAATCTTGTCTTGCAAGTCACGAATGTGTTGTGAGTCAGTGAATCCATGTATCAATGTTTCAACAGTTCTTTCATTCTTTGATTCACCACTTGTATCAAATTCACTAAGAGTGTCAAAATTCTGTGCAGAGCTGTCATTTCCTTCTTCAAGAACATTGTTCCAGTTATAATTTATACAGATGTTATGTACTTTATACAGGGCCCTGGAACATAATTCTTTTAATGCTTTCATGACAACATGCACATGCACTTTACCTATCTTGTATGCATTCTTGTATTGCAAAGGTATTTTGAGAGCTACAACAATTGTCAATATCGCTAATGAATTGTGGCAGGACTTTTTGCACAACATCTAGTTGGACAGACACATTAACAATTGATCATGTTAAGCCCATTTGGGGTCGTTTATAGCCCTAGGGTCTGATTTGTGCAATTGCAATTAGCAAAGACACAAGTCTATATTCAAGTTATGTAAGTGTACTTACATTTGGTAGTGGTGTATTACATGTTATTTGGTCGGGACTTGCAAAGTGTGGAAGTTTTCCATTTTCAAGTGATCGTTTGCATGGAAGACAAATA
This sequence comes from Picea glauca, assembly GCA_000966675.3. Taxonomy (NCBI): domain Eukaryota; kingdom Viridiplantae; phylum Streptophyta; class Pinopsida; order Pinales; family Pinaceae; genus Picea; species Picea glauca. The sequence continues at coordinate 10,596 of JZKD02S0238917.1, read as the reverse complement.
TTGCCACTGGAAAATGTTCTATCATTTAGTGTCAAGACGAGGTATTTTTTTTGCAAGTCAGGGGTGAAAGACTTAGTGTTTTTTGCGAAATTCAATTGCTCGCAAATCGCACATGCAATGAAAAGAGTGTCTTTAATTTGTTTCATATAGATTTATTTTGTATGTCTCTTCCTTAGACAAGCATGCATAGTAAGTGTTTGTTGGTTTCCATTGCTAGCAGTGTATGGTGTTGGCCACGATATGTGATTTTTTCCCCTTGGTCAGTACCATGACCATTTTGGGATATGTAGTTGCACCTGTTTCTCTCACACATCTGTTTTTTCAACATGTGGTAGGTTAACTTATGGTTGCCACTGGAAACTAGCTTCACTTGTTGACAAGCGATGTTGAAGGTGGAATCAACATTTTGTTATGAGAATTGCCTCCTCACCATATCGATGGTGAAAACGGTGATGTTATTTTTCATTGGACATGTGATGTTTGTTTTCAGCAGAAAGTGTGAAAAATGTGATTGTGTTGTGCACGAACAATTTTTTTAGGTTGTGATATGTGATTTTTTGTTTCTTGGTTAAGCTTTCTTTCACCTCATGATGACCGGTTATACAACCGAGAGGTCTAGAAGGAAGTGTACAAATGTATTTTTTCTCTCACGTATGACCTTTTTCAATTTGTGATAAGTTAGTCTATGTTTTTTGTTTAAGCTCTATATGACCTGATGACAATTGGGATGAGTTTCATTCTGATTAAATAACATGTGACGCTTATGCAGATTCGATGTGGTTTGGGTGGCATGGACAGTGGATCTTGAACTGGAAGTATTTATTATCAAAGGTTTATAATGGATGTGTGGTGTATCTGTTTTCAACGACATGATGTCAATTGTTCGATCAAAGTTTGAATCAATACAGTAGGAATGGACAGTACCATCTAATAGGGATGACTAGACCTAGATATTTACTTTGAATATGATATATATCCATTGTAAACAAAATCTTCTACCCTCTACATTTCCTTTCTCATATGACATTTCCATGTTTACCAGGTATTGTTTCCAACTTCCAATTATCGACATATATTGTTTACTAGGTATTGTTGCCACCTTTTACTTTCTAGGAGATATGGTAAAAGGTGTCGATGCAAGCAGTTAAACGCATGTTGAATACCACCTATAATTGCATTGCAAAAGGATTTCACAGTGTAAAGGCACAACGAGTGCACATTGAATTATGTTTTTATCAAATAGCAAATTGCATTAAACAAACTATCTCCACAACTAGATGCAATAGTTGTCGCTATGTGCAGTCCATGGGAGTGTATATGATGCATAATTTGTTTCCAATGCGATTGAAGGTCTTTGCAGATGAGGGACAAGTAAATATTAGGTCCTCCAAGATTGCATATGGATAATTTTCTATAGAGTAGTGGTTCATAATGACCACTCACAGGATTGGCTTCATGGAACAAGATGCAATATGGATCCCTAGATGCAGTTTTGTTGAATAGTAGATATCTTGTTTTTCTTGTTAACGACCATATTCCAATTGATATATTCAACCACTTGGACAACCACTGTATACAAAATGTATCTCCCCAAATTCCCCTCTCGTGTGAAAGCAAAGTTGCAGATGCAGACAATTGCATCTTTGAAAAATATGTAGTGACATCATGTATTCCATGCAACTGGAAAACAAAACCAGATGCCAATTCGTATTGATACAACTCTAATGCCTCAACGTCGCCATTTTATAAACAAGCCAAGAAATGATCTATCAATCAATTGCACAGGTCGGTTGAGGAATAATGGAAATGTAGTAGAACTTGAAATGCATCGAAGAGTCAATCTCCCACAGTATACGAGAATGCATCTAATCTAAAAAGCCCATTGTTATGCAATACCTGGTCGATGTTTTCATGTACAATGGACTTTGTATCTATTTCATAGCATTCAACATCTATTACTTGCCTCTTCTTTTAAGTTGTGATTTTCAAGATGTTTCCTCGCTATATCTAGATAATATGCAATAGGAAAAAGAAAAAGAAAAAGAAAAACTATAAGTTCGAAACTGCATACCAATTTTTCTATGTATCCTTCAACCGTCTTCGTGTCAAATTCAATACCCTGTGGTTTCTATAGCATATGAAAAACAAACAAAGTTATACTGAACAATGAACCATATAGAAGAGATAACGCAAATCAAATAACACTATAAATTTGCTTAGCATAAAGACCAAGTATTTAAGGCATATCATTTTTGAACTTATTCTACGTGTGCATCCTATAAGCGCTTCGATAGCCATTATATATAGTTTTACAGTCTTCTTCACCATTTATTTTCATCCCCACTCTTCACAATTCAACACCAAAACAGATCTGAAATGACTTGTTGATGTCCTTCACTGAGAAAACCCATATGGATGGTCTGTCAGATAAACAAAAGCGGAAGAACTAGGCATTACAGACTTTTACCATAGGAACGGGACCAGCACACAACACAACTTCTTAAGGTTTAAATTATATTACAAGACGAAGAAGATATTCTAAGATGTTTCAATTATCTTACAACATGAAGAAGATATTCTAAAGTTGGGCACTGGGAAATCTAGTCTGATACAGATCAATGAACTGGCCATTCAGATTACAAAGAACCATTTCTACAATATGAGGTTCAGATCTAAAAAATGATGACAAAAGATGCTTTGCAAGACCCAAAGGCCAACCTAAAACCAACAATTATATGTGGTTTTTGATCCTGAGAATAAAAGCATGCCCTGTCACAACCTGCAAAGAAAGGATAGCAAGGTCCTTGTAGATGTTTTCTTTGCAATGATAACTCTGAATTCATTTTGCAAACCCCTTTGCATTACTATTTTCCAAAGAGCTATGGTATGATTTCCAGGGCATGGAAGTGGGCATATGTGATTGGAAGGGAACAACCTGAAAAAAAATGCACCAAACGTATGGTTTTCAAGAACATAAAATATGAGGAGAACATTTTATTTCCTTTTTTATATGTCACTATGGTTGCAACAGAGGTGGGTTCTGTGTCCAACATTGACATTCAAAGGGGAACAAGACGTTTTCGAAGGGAACAACCTGGAAAAATGCACCAAACGTATGGTTTTCAGGAACATAAAATATGAGGAGAAAATTTGATTTCCTTTTTTATATGTCACTATGGCTACGACAGAGGTGGGTTATGTGTCAAACATTGACATTCAAGAACAAGACAACAATACACCCATGTTTCTCTGGTCATAGTAGTCAAATACAAAGATGTTCTGCAAGAGGATTTTGAGTCGGGCATTCCTAGTATTGAAAATTCTTACTTGCAAAATGAAAATAGTAAACATCAAACATTGAATAGGAATGAAGCCATGGCACTGAAACTTACCCATGAACAGGGAATGACAGAAGTGCAGTTCCAATTGCGGATGCAGAATCCCGATTGTGCAAACTGCAACAACAGGTCCAACTGTGGATGCAAGAAACCAACCTTGCAAAGTTGAAGCAAACAAGGGCGCAGGATTTCAACCCTGCAAAGTGCAAGAACAGGTCAACCTGCGGGTGCAAGACTTCAACGTTGCAAAGTTGAAGCAAACAAGAGAAAGTAGCAAACAACAAACCAGTGAACAAGCACCAAGAGGTCCAATTGCAGCTGCAGGACCTCAACTTTGCAAAGTTGAATCAAACAACAATAAGAAACATATAGCGAACCAACGAGCAAACATCAACCAGTGAACCAATAATGCCGGTGAAGAACAATATTGCCCAAATTCACTGCAGACAAGATTGTATCCAAAAATCGGAGGAAAATGTATTGTAACACGCATACTAAGTAAACATTTAAGGTTGTGAGGCCTATTAGGTAAACATTTAAGGTTGTTAGAACCATCCAAGGGCCTGGCGTTGTGTAAACATTTAAGAAAGATTGCAGTGTGGCGGACTTGTTTACGTACATAATAATAATAATGTCTCTTAAAGTACTTAATAATAATAATAAAATAATAAAAATTAATAATAACAATAATTCGAACAATAGAGACTATGCAAAAAAAATTTAGTCAAAGGACAAACTAATATGAAGTCAACTAATAAAAAACTCTCGGTGCTCAAAACTTTGGATATCTGAACATTTAAATAAAAATAGTAAAAATTCAAAAACGTCGTAGATGATCAAAAACTTTGGATATGTTAACATATAAAACATTGGGAATAGTGAGGCTGACAATAAGACCTCAAATCTATTATCCAATAAGATCATGACATATAAGGTTTTTTTTGTTATATAAAAAATAATATTTTTAGTTTTCTAGTTTGAATAATAGAGATTAAGCAAAAAAAATTAATCAAAAGACAAACTAATACGAAACTAATATGAAGTGGTTTTTTTTGTTATATAAAAAATAATATTTTTAGTTTTCTAGTTTGAATAATAGAGATTAAGCAAAAAAAATTAATCATAAGACAAACTAATACGAAACTAATATGAAGTGGTTTTTTTCGTTATATAAAAAATAATATTTTTAGTTTTCTAGTTCGAATAATAGAGATTATGCAAAAAAAATTAATCAAAAGACAAACTAATATGAAACTAATATGAAGTCAACGAATTATAGATCGCGATAATACCTTTACACCTTCAACAGGAACTAATAAACAAAATGAAAAAAGATTTTAGTCTTTAAATATTTCCAAGTACATTATAATACCATAATCCCATGCCTACTTGCACATCCATTCCACGTGAGTACCACATTTACTTTTTCCAGGGAAAAAAATTGCTCAAATTATATTACTGAATATATATATTTTTTTACAAGTCCACTACAAAGAAATTCAGAGCGGTACATGTCCATAGACCTTGCTCATCAACCATTACATACATCCCCCGAAAGAACATAAGCTCCAACATGCAGGCTGTAAAAGGAGACGCATAGCAGGGCTAAAAACCCCATCAAAACTCCGAAGAGAAAAAACAAAACAAGACTAAAACCCCAGCAAAACCTCGAAGACACCAATGTGCAGCCGGAAAGAAACCCTCGAAAACTTGAAGAATGCAGCAACGAGAAAAAAGGAGCCGCACCAGTCCATGAAGACGCAAGCAAGCGAAACCAAAGCTCGGCCACCAATCGTCGATTCGGCCCCTAGACACCGCCAAAGAGAGGCAACATCCATCTGCAATAGATACCCGACCGCTGAGCACTAAAACATCTGTTGTTTTCGTTGACGCTGCCGACCACTATCCCATGAAATACCCGCTTGCAGGTTCCGCCGTAGCCTCTAGACACCGCCACATAATGCCGCAGCCAACAGAGTGTTGTTGCTAGCCTCATAAGTTATACTCTAGCACTGTGCTTAAATCCACCGTCACCGTCGTCGCCCTCCTCCTCTAGCCCTCGATAACTCTTTCTTGCTCGCATTGGAAGGGCTTACCCGAGCAACTCCAAGAAAACCAGGGTTGCAGCTAGTAAAACCTAGCCGCAGAGCCCACAATGAAACCCTACCTTGACTCTCAAAATCACCCAGCCACTAACTCGATCAAAAGAAAACTCAAGTACCACATTTAATTAGGAAACGCGAAAGTTGTTTTGGACTTTCGATAAAATGAAAAGGGCTTTGTATGCAATGTCACACCCTTTGGATATGATAAGATAGCACATTTACAAAAGAGGTTTTTTTAGATGATAACATATTATATATAAAGAGATATCTTAAATGTATATTYAAGAAGCAATGATCAAATTCTYTAAATTCAATTTTTTWTAATTATTTATTTTTTAAAATATWTWTATTTWTTTAAWTTTWTTTTTTTWAATGTTTRAAGTTAATAATGTTTTAAGATTAAAAAAATTGAATATCATCAACATATAAGAATAATAATTTGATTTTAAAATTATGGATATCAAATTAATATATAAAATTCTCTTGTTTGTTTCAAACCAAAACCCCTTAATATATAAATTAATATAATATATATATATATATTAATTTATATTAATATATAAATTAATATCTGTTTATTTAGCATTAAACCGTCATTTTCCTTCATGTTTCTAATGTTAATTTTGACATAGGAGTACTCAAAAATTCTGCCTTAAATTCCTCTAGTTTTTTAATTTGAATAGTTGTTAATGTAAATTCCATTTTATTTTTTATGTGATGGATGTTATGATGGAATGGTTTTTATAAAAAATTTGTTTTTGTCATTTTCACGGGTTTGGAACAACCACTCTTTTGAGTCAGACTTTATCGAAAGGAAAATTATAATAAACTAATGATCAACATGAATCTGTGGTCCAGGTTTAGCGCCGAAGGTACAATTTTAAAATTTTCAAACCAAATTTCAGTATTTTAATAATTTTTTTCTAATATTTTGTTCACAGTCTTCGTTTTGATGAATGATATTCGACTATGATAATATTTTGTTCACAATTTTTATGTAGATATCAATGATATTCAAATCCTATTTTCAGCGTCATGTGGTGTTAAGGGTTGGAATCCGAAGCACAATCCATATCTGGATGAATTTGATTATATTTTGTTCCACTTTATACTTTTTATAAATGAAATTTGATTTTTAAATTCAACCGTTCGTGAAACGTAAGGTTGAAATTAGAAATAGAATTATGATTTTCAGTGTTGGTAGTAGATTGGATATTGCTCATCATCAATAATGGAATATGATAAATTGACAGTCAATAACCAATTTAATAATTTTTTAGAGTTTTTAATATTTTTTTTTAAAAGTGTTAAAACCTGTATTCTTTTAAATTTTTGGTCAATCCAGATTTTCTGAATATCTGGGTGATTTAAAATAGAACAAAATTCCTGGAGTAAGGTTTTGAAATACATGGACTTTAATCCATGAAAAACTTAGACTACCCCTAAAAATCTGACAGAATTTAGACCCATTTTTTTTTACCTGAAACACAAATCTGTTTGCTACCTAATTAAATTACGTAGCCATAATAATATGTTTACAATGTTGTGGCCAAGAAATGCCGATGGACTAGAGTCAATTCAATAAAGCTGTTTATACTAGTTCATACCATGAGAATTTCAGGTGGACTAGAGTCAATTCAATAAAGCTGTTTATACTCGTTTATATCCTGAGAATTCCGGATTCTAAATTAGTAAAGCATATTGTTTTATTAATTTAGTCATCAATAACAGGTTAATTGGTTTAATATTTATCAAATTACCAAATATTTAAAGAGTAGTTATATTGTTTTTTTCATTTGATTTTGTCTCAAGGATTTGAAGATTTGAATGATTAAGTTTGTATAATAGAAATGAGTTAAAGTTTTTCACTTAGCAATATTATTAGCACAGCTGCTGCGGTTGAGAAAGCCGAGAGGTATCGGCTGAGAATGCGTGCCCCCAATATAAAAAGTCTGTGGTAATCCATCTGTGGTAATATGAAACGTTTGGCTGCATTAGGTTGATAAATGAAACACGAAGGCTGGTTCAGAAGCAGAACGTGGGCATCAGACGGCCGGTTCAGAAACAGAACTTGGGCATTTATTTAGATGCCACGGTTTAATCCTACTTAATCATTTAAATGTGGCAATTACATATCCTTGCAGTGATTTTTTAATGTGATTAGGTAAATGTTAAAAAGTAAACATGTTAACTAATGCTTTGATAAATGCAAGAAAGTTATAAACAATAAATCTGACCCATTGATTTTGGACGACGACTAAAAATATACCAGCATCTTCAATGCATAGCCATCAGATTAGGGTTTAAGGTTAAAGAAAGTTAAAAGATCATTAATTGTGCCCATTGTGAATAGATATAAACCTTTCGACTTAAATATATAATTCTTATAGATTCCTTTATTGCACATCCACCCTTCCGGATATATACTGCGTTGTGAACCAACCAATGCCATAAAGCAAATGAGTCGACTCCAGTCAAGTCCATAGAGCTGTTTCTGCGCGTTCATACCGTGAGAGTCTCACAGACCATGACCGACCTGTGAGTATTAATCACAGACCATGACCGACCTGTGAGTATTAAAAGAAAGCCAGCCCTCCACTTAGCATCTCATTACAGCGATCATGGCTATTATGGCGCTTGTTCGATTCGCGAGGGCTGTTTTTATTATCTTTTGTGTCTGGTTAATTCAATTCCCAGGCAGCAGAACTGTAGTCGATAATGGGTTATTTGCAGCGGCTCAGCAATCGTATTCGGATGACTACAGCGAAGACTGCGACAATTATCACGCAGTCTGCTCAGGCTACCTCTGCAACGGCGCTGAGCAAGAATGCGAGACGTATGCCCTGTATCGAGCTCAGCCCCTTTACATGTCCCTCAACAACATCAGCGCGCTGTTCAACACAGCGCCCGCCCTCATCGCATCTTTAAGTAATCTGTCCGCGGCAAAGGATTATTCGAAGGCTCTGCCCTTAAATCAAGCTGTCCTCATTCCAATTCGCTGCAAGTGTTCGGGCAATTTCTCGCAGGCGAACCTCACATACACTGTTCAGCACAACGATATCTACATCAACATCGCGAACCAGACATTAGAGGGCCTCACCACCTGCCAGGCCATGCGAGAGCAGAATCCAAGGTACGGCGTCAACGATTTAAGTACTGGAATAAAACTCGTAGCTCCCCTGCGCTGCGCGTGCCCGACTGCTAAACAGGTTGCCAAAGGCGTCAAGTTTCTTCTCTCCTATATTGCAGATCCCGACGACAATGACGATTTAATAACGGGTAAGTTCAATATAGTTCATGCAGATTTCATCTCTGCTAATAATCTGATACCCATAAATCCCACTATTTATCCCTACACAACTCTGCTAATTCCCCTCGACCACACTCCGGTGATTCCTCCTTCTGGCCCCTTCGCGCCGCCCCCTCCTCCTGCAATAGCGAAGGCGCCTACCTTCGTTTATAACACCGCACCTCCCTCCCACAAGAGCTCCAGCCATACTTATGTACCCATTATTGCATCCGTGGGAGGAGCGCTGCTTCTCGGAGCAGGGCTTGTGGGAGCGATCTTCTTTGCAAGGAGGAGGCGAAGCAAAACAGAGACGACAAAGCCAAAGCCAAAGCCAAAGCGAGCAGATGTGGAGGATTTCGAAGTCGAATCGAGCCTTCTCTCGAACATGACGGAATTGCTTTCATCTGACAGATTGATACGCTTTTCGTTCAAAGAACTTCAGGAGGCCACCGACAATTTCAGCGGGGCGCACAGAATCAAAGGCTCCGTCTTTCTCGGGGTTCTGCGCGGAACGAGAGTGGCGATCAAGCAGATGAGAGGGCAGGTATCGAAGGAGGTCAACGCCCTTCACAGATTCCACCACTCGAGTCTCGTCACTCTGCTCGGCATCTGCGTCGAAGAATCGCCGGACCAGGACTCGTATCTCATCTTCGAGTACGCCGAAAATGGATCGCTGAGCGACTGGATCCACGGCGCACGGTCCCGTGCTGGGGGTTCGAATCTGACTTGGAACCAGAGGCTGCAGATTGCCCTGGACGTAGCAGAGGGGTTGGAGTATCTTCATCACAGCACGACTCCCACATGCGTTCACAAGGATCTTAAGAGCGGTAATATTCTTCTGAACAAGAAATTTAGAGGGAAGATCGCCAACTTCGGATTGGCAAAATCTGGGGGTATCGGAGGATCACAGGTTCATGCGGTGACGAGCCACATCGTGGGGACTCAAGGATATATGGCTCCAGAATTTATCAGAGACGGGCTGGTGACCCCGAAGCTGGATGTGTTTGCATTTGGGGTGATAGTGCTTGAAATTCTGTCGGGCAAACAGGCGGTGAATGTGGGTTCCAACTTTGGGGAATTCAGAGGTGGAGAAAGGGTGCTGCTTTCGGAAGAGATAAGGATTCTGATGGAAAGTGAAAACCCCAAGGAAAATCTGACGGATTGGGTGGACCCTGCGATGAAAGGTGAAGGGGAGGGGTCGTACCCGGTGGAGACAGGTTTCAGAGTAGCCATGTTGGCGAAGTTATGCGTGGAGAGGGACTTGACGCTGCGTCCGAGCATGAGAGAAGTGAGGGTGGAGTTGTCCAGATTGTCAGGAGGTGCAGGCGAAGCAGGAGGTAATTACTATTCCATTTCCTCTCAAGAATCCACAGATCGAAATAATCATTCATCCATCTCAAATAGCTCAGAATTCCAAGCCAGATAGACAGACAGAAAGACAGAATTCCAAGCCAGATAGACAGACAGAAAGACAGAATTCCACCGTTTTCCTCTCGATGCAGATGTACTAAAGTTCACGTGAATGTGATCACTGTCAAAATTTATGTAATAAATGCCACTGTTTTTCTTTAAAGATGCGAATATATTAAATTCTAAACTCATAAATGCAAGTGCTACGAGGGCAATGTTTTATGTTTTTCTGGTTTTTTTTCCAGTAATATTTTAGAGGTATTTGTAAGAAATCTGGCAAGAAATTGTTAGATCTGTATATTTGAGTGATTATTTCTGTATAATTCGAGTGTCCCCAAAGTTTTTCAACATGCTGCATTTATTTCTGCATTCAGAAATGAATTTTAAACAACAAAAAATAGTGATTTCATGTAAATTTATGTGGTCAGATTTTAAACAACAAAAAATAGTGATT
>JZKD02S0238906.1:0-21343 GCA_000966675.3 Picea glauca | reverse complement strand
TATCATGTGCGATACGATCTAATCCAACACAACCAGAATCCAATCGTTATGGCTATAGTAATGAAGCGTAATATTTATGTCGTTTTAATTGAATAAAAAGTGGAAAGACTGTTACGATCATGGGTAAATATAACAACATAACAATATCAAACACAATTCCCCATAGATTTAGATCATTGGGCATTATACAGTCAATAGACAAGATCAATTATGAGTGATCAGAACCATTATCAAGTTGACAGAAGTGATAATCGTAAACTGGGCAACAAATCATGACTGGGTTGAATATAGAATAACAGTGAATCCAATCTCGTTTTACAAATCAACTTGTAACTGACTCTTCATTACAAATCTAACCGATAACAGAGTCGTTCTAATAGCAAACCAAAATGAATTAATCGGCTGGGTTTCACATAACTGTTACGAATTGAATCCATTCATGATTTGGGTAAATTCATACAGCATCATATTAACAATAATCCAAACGGTATTCGAGTTGGTCGAGAGCCATATAGACATAAAACCATAACAATTGACCATATTACAATCGTTACCAATCATAGCACACACATTATAATGAAACCAAAACGACATGTGATCATGTTCAGAATCGAAATAGGAGGAACAACTTGCGTCTATAACAGATACAAACGACTCCAATTGATAGAGCATTCATTTTAGCTAAAATCAAACAACTCAAATCCAAATCAAATCAAATCGGATCGATTAAAATATAATCGAAACTAAACAGAATTCCATTCAGTCAAAGCAAGGCTGAGTACACAATGCAACGAAACCAATCAATGTTGAACAAAGCTATTCAAACCAAACTTGAATTGTTATATAAACTTATACTATTTACAAAAATGATTGATATTACACATACCTTTGTGACGAGGCTATCCAATTACGCCAGCTTAGAATTCACCACAGCTGTGGTTGATTCCACATTTTTAAATAAAATGGAGCCTGTCGTTCTTTGTCTTTTATCAACGGTCTGTAACTCAGCCTTTTGACGGGTAAGCAGTGTAACTTGGTCTTCCAAAGATTTAATCTTTGACTGTAGCATAGGCACATCTAGATAGTATCTCTCTAACCATGAGCCACACTGATCACAGGGTGTCACTGCAGGCTTCGATAGAGCAGGAGAGGGTTTTGATGCATGACCGGGGTTTTCACAAGGTAGCTCAATGCCTGGGTAATTAGAGTCATTTTTCAAACAAGGTGGCAAGTTTGTCACGAATTCGTAAGAGGGTTTGACACACAACCCTTCTGAATAGGGATATTCACTTGCCAAAAATCGTTCAACCTCTAAATCAGAGTCCTCGCTTAAAACGATAGGGTCAGTATTGACAGGGGGCTTCGGTTTGTTCCTCGCCATGTGAGAGATTAGACGGGCAGTATTTTTTCCTTTGGCATTTACGGTAGGTTTGGTTTTGGGCTTCTTGCCCACAGGCTTAACATTTTCGACATCCTTGGTCACAGAGTGGGGTAGGTCAATAGGTGATTCGTGTAACGGTTTAGGTAATAGAACACTGTAGAGTACCGGGGGTATGGCTTTTCTCTCGGTCACCACAGGTTTATCAACCTGTGGAGGATTGGAATCCTCAAAACCATTGCACGCAAGAAAAACATTCCAACAGTCTCAGTTTAACCCCAAATGATAAACGACAATCATTTTAACCAACCCATAGTGAAAAAGGCTACTGTCAGCCTGGTTCTTTTTGAACTTTTTAGACATTTTGAACAGGCTCCTATGCAGATAGTATGGCATATTAAGCTCGAAACCCATGAAAACCATAAGCAAACGAAGGTGGTGCAGGAAAACAAAACCATACCTTCCTTCGCAAGTAATGAACTGTTTGACTACCATCAGCAACTCATGCCAATGCTTCTTCAACATTGTCACTGGCAAAATCTTGTCGCAGTAGCTAAACTTACGTGACTAGAAGAGCAAAGTCCATGGGACTTCTTCCACTTTTCAATTTTTGGACCATCTCTATCCAGTGGCAGGCAAACCCGTAACTAAACTGAGAAAATGCTCGTCAATTTGTAACTGAACATCGCCGACCTTTGCCCGACAACCATCAAAGGTCATGGCGAATTGCCTAACCACACAGAGTTTAAAACCATCAAATTTTCCAATGAACGGGAGCCATCCAAATTCCTCAAGGTCATCATGGGCACTGTCGAACAGCAACAGAGCCTGGCTACCATTCAGTTCAGCCCTTACGACTGGAACCATGGTGCGAGTGCATGGTAAGGGTTTGGGTTGAAAACACCAGCACATAGAGTAGAGTCATACGGTGTAACCACTATGAACGATCAAAGGGGAGAAATTAATGTGTGCATGCGAGGGTGGTGGGATCATTCACCGCCATGCAGAAAACTAATTATAAAGTGCAACTGCCAAATTAATCCTCTGTTCAATCAATCATAACATAACTCAAATCATATTACTCGGCCGATCCAAAAATCAAACGATAAATAATATACCAATGTGCCATTGTAATATTTCAAACCATGAATATTCAAATGTGAAACCAAACCATATGTTTAGCCATCGCACCATTGCATACTCAAACACTTTAATCAAAGGTTTAAAAAACACATTGCGACAATTGTTTTCATAAAATCGACAAGGCAAGCATTATGACAATAAGGATCACATCATATATATATAAATAAAAAATAAACCATGATCCCTATGTAATTCAATGACTAGGGAAATTTCAAAAAACATAACTTTCATGCTCAATGCCTTACCAATTAAATAAAACTCAAGTTGTGCAATCGAAGTAAGAATAGGCAAATAGGCATAGTTCGAAAATCTTTTAGCCAATTAATGATAATCCAAAGTTGAGTGCCAATCAAAATATCAATAAAAGATCATAACAGTTCCAAGAACGATGGAGGAGTTTTCACTCTTACAGTCATGAAAACTAAATGGAGACCAATGTGCAAGTGTCGCAATAAATGAAAATATCGTTAATTTGCAAAATGTGACGCCAAATTGAATTTCAGAAGACATAGGTGTAGGCAGCTTATAGGGTAATTGAAAAAATTGAATTGGCTGCCAAAACCTTGATCTGCTTGTTGCTTCATGCAATTCTGGTCCATGAACAAATTCTCTTTGAGGGTACAAAGAATGGCATCTTGAACTGTAAGTGTTTGGTCAACCACTTGGACCTTCCAGACACCTGTCAAATATGATAGAACTGAAGGTGGATTTTGTCCATATACTGCTTCAAAATCACTCATGCACGTAGCTGTATGGTACGAAGTGTTGTACCACCATTCAGTGAGTGGTAACCATTGAGCCCACTGATTCTGCCTTTTCGATGCAAAACACCTCAAATATGTTTCCAAACATTTGTTGACAACTTCAGTTTGACCATAAGTCTAGGGATGATACGATGTGCTGAGATGCAAATGGGTACCTTGTAGTTTGAACATTTCTTGCCAAAAATTGATGGTGAAAGTTGGATCGCGATAAAAAACAATAGAATGCGGCATGCCATGAAGCTTGAAGACCTAATCCATGAAACGTTGACCCACAGTGGATGTTTTAAATGGGTGTTGAAGAGCACAGAAATGATCATACTTGGAAATATGATCAACTACCACCATGATGACTGATTTATTGCCCGATTTAGGTAAGCCTACAATAAAATCCATAGAGATATCTTGCCAAATAGAATGTGGAATTGGAAGCAGTTGTAGTGTACTAGGAGATTTGATTGTTTCTCCCTTGTTGCATTGACACACATCACATTCAACCACAAAATTACGAACATCTTGTTTCATACCCTCCCATAAAAAAAACGTTCGAACCAGTCATAGGTTTTGGTAAACCCTGAGTGCCCAGCTGTGGGTGTAGCATGAAGCTCAGGAAGTACCATGGATTTAAGTTTTGACTGTTTACTTAAATACAAACGACATTTGTATCAAATCTCATCATTGACCCAAGAGTACCTTGGGGAAATTGGATAATTGGACTGCAATTGTTGTATTAGATGTGAACTTTTGGGATCATGTAGCCATGCCTGGCAAACAACTTAGATCCAGTTTGGTACAATGAAAGAGAGAGAAAAAAGGGACCCTTCATCTTCATATTTTATGGAAAGTGCATCAGCAAACACATTGTCTTTTCCTTTCTTGTAAATGATATCATAATCATATCCAAAGAGCTTAGTCACCCATTTTTGTTGCTTAGGGGAGGAAAGGTGTTGTCCCAGAAAATACTTGAGGCTTTGATGATCTGTCTTAATTTGGAAGAATTTCCCCAATAGATAAGGGCACCAAAGATCCACGACATGTATAATAGCCAACATTTCCTTTTCATAGATTGATTTTCCCAAATTTCTCTCAGACAGTTGTTTGTCGGTAAAGGGCAAAGGTCGACCCTCTTGCATAAGGACAATGCCAATTCCTTTCCTGGAAGCATCACATTCCAGGACAAAGGTCTCTGTGAAATCATGAAGAGCCAGGACTGGAGTGGTGCACATGGCCATATTCAAGGTTTGAAAAGCCTGACCAATTGTTGGAGTCCAAGTGAAAGAATTCTTTTTAAGGAGTGCAGTGAGAGGTTTCACAATATTTCCATAATTCTAAACAAACTTGCGATAATAACCTATTAAACCCATAAATCCCCACAATATTTTGAGAGTCTTTGGGTGAGGCCAATATTGCATAGCTTCAATCTTTTTAGGATCCACCCTGACATCAGCCTTGTCAACAAGATGACCCAAGTACTTGACTTCCAAGGCGCCAAAAGCACATTTAGATTGTCTTAGGAAAAGGTGGTGCTGAGAGAGTAGATGGAGAACTCAATACACATGATCAAGATGAGTTGTCCAAGTTTTATTGTAGATGAGGATATCATCAAAGAAAACTAAAACAAAATGCAGAGAAAAGGACAGAAGACATGATTCATGAGGCTCTGGAAAGTGGAGGGAGCATTACACAAGCGAAAGGGGATGAACAAAAACTCATAGTGGCCTTCATGAGTTCTAAAGGTAGTCTTAGGAATTTCTACCTCTTTCATACGGATCTGGTGGTAGCAAGAACAAAGATCAAGTTTAGTAAAGAACTCGACACCACTTAATTAATCCAAGAGGTCATCAATGATAGTAATGGGAAATTTGTCTTTAATGGTGAGTTTTTTGAGGGCGTGGAAGTTAGGACACATGCACCAAGAACCTTATTTCTTAAGGACCATGACCACAGGAGAAGAGTACGGGCTTGTACTAGGGCGTATAACACCTGCGTTGAGCAGTTCTTGAACCATTTTCTCAATTTTATTTTTTTGGGAAAAGGGTGACGATAGGGAGGAATATTGGGAGGAAGGCTTCCTGGGACAAGGGGAATGGAATGATCATTAACACTACGGCAAGGAGGGAGTCCCTAGGGAGTGGAAAAAACCACTTGATGTTTAGAGAGGATGGCTTGGAGGTCTTACGACACAGAGGGTGTATCCGTTTCTTGTATGGAATGGAGTTGGAAAATAATGCCAAAATGACCTTTTTTGAGCATCTTTTCCATGCGATGGGAACTAATGATCTTCGGGGAGCCAATGGTGATGCCTTGGAACTTATATTGTTGGCCCTCTTGATTGAATTGCATGGTTAATTCCTTAAACTCCATGAGAATGGGACCCAAAGTCCTTAGCCATTCTGCACCCAAAACAATGTCATAACCACCCATGTCAATAGAAAACATAT
The DNA here is from genome assembly GCA_000966675.3 of Picea glauca. Lineage (NCBI taxonomy): Eukaryota > Viridiplantae > Streptophyta > Pinopsida > Pinales > Pinaceae > Picea > Picea glauca. Next base: position 15,620 of record JZKD02S0238906.1, on the reverse strand, counting down.
GATATTTCAAGTGGTAGTCACAAATTTGGATATGCACATTTTCACAATTCCCTCCACATTTCATGGACTGACCATTGGCAATCATGATTTCGAAATTATTGACTGCGTGGATATAGAAATTAGTTTCTTGGGAAATGCAGCGATGAACAAAATTATGGGTGCTTCCACTATCAACAATAATGCTGACCTTCCTATATTTGATGTAACCAATTAGCTTGAGGGTTTGGGGAGTAGAGAAGCCAGTGAAATCATTTAGGGAAATGACCGGTTCTACTTCGAGAGGGTCTAAGGGAGGGGTTATGTTAGTGGGTTCAGGTGACACAGACATAAGGGGAGACTCAACATCCTCTGAGATGGCCATAAANACATTCCAGGACAAAGGTCTCTGTGAAATCATGAAGAGCCAGGACTGGAGTGGTGCACATGGCCATATTCAAGGTTTGAAAAGCCTGACCAATTGTTGGAGTCCAAGTGAAAGAATTCTTTTTAAGGAGTGCAGTGAGAGGTTTCACAATATTTCCATAATTCTAAACAAACTTGCGATAATAACCTATTAAACCCATAAATCCCCACAATATTTTGAGAGTCTTTGGGTGAGGCCAATATTGCATAGCTTCAATCTTTTTAGGATCCACCCTGACATCAGCCTTGTCAACAAGATGACCCAAGTACTTGACTTCCAAGGCGCCAAAAGCACATTTAGATTGTCTTAGGAAAAGGTGGTGCTGAGAGAGTAGATGGAGAACTCAATACACATGATCAAGATGAGTTGTCCAAGTTTTATTGTAGATGAGGATATCATCAAAGAAAACTAAAACAAAATGCAGAGAAAAGGACAGAAGACATGATTCATGAGGCTCTGGAAAGTGGAGGGAGCATTACACAAGCGAAAGGGGATGAACAAAAACTCATAGTGGCCTTCATGAGTTCTAAAGGTAGTCTTAGGAATTTCTACCTCTTTCATACGGATCTGGTGGTAGCAAGAACAAAGATCAAGTTTAGTAAAGAACTCGACACCACTTAATTAATCCAAGAGGTCATCAATGATAGTAATGGGAAATTTGTCTTTAATGGTGAGTTTTTTGAGGGCGTGGAAGTTAGGACACATGCACCAAGAACCTTATTTCTTAAGGACCATGACCACAGGAGAAGAGTACGGGCTTGTACTAGGGCGTATAACACCTGCGTTGAGCAGTTCTTGAACCATTTTCTCAATTTTATTTTTTTGGGAAAAGGGTGACGATAGGGAGGAATATTGGGAGGAAGGCTTCCTGGGACAAGGGGAATGGAATGATCATTAACACTACGGCAAGGAGGGAGTCCCTAGGGAGTGGAAAAAACCACTTGATGTTTAGAGAGGATGGCTTGGAGGTCTTACGACACAGAGGGTGTATCCGTTTCTTGTATGGAATGGAGTTGGAAAATAATGCCAAAATGACCTTTTTTGAGCATCTTTTCCATGCGATGGGAACTAATGATCTTCGGGGAGCCAATGGTGATGCCTTGGAACTTATATTGTTGGCCCTCTTGATTGAATTGCATGGTTAATTCCTTAAACTCCATGAGAATGGGACCCAAAGTCCTTAGCCATTCTGCACCCAAAACAATGTCATAACCATCCATGTCGATAGCAAACATATGATATTTCAAGTGGTAGTCACAAATTTGGATATGCACATTTTCACAATTCCCTCCACATTTCATGGACTGACCATTGGCAATCATGATTTCTAAATTATTGACTGCATGGATATAGAAATTAGTTTCTTGGGAAATGCGGCGATGAACAAAATTATGGGTGCTTCCACTATCAACAATAATGATGACCTTCCTATATTTGATGTAACCAATTAGCTTGAGGGTTTGGGGAGTAGATAAGCCAGTGAAATCATTTAGGGAAATGTCCGGTTCTACTTCGAGAGGGTCTAAGGGAGGGGTTATGTTAGTGGGTTCAGGTGACACAGACATAAGGGGAGACTCAACATCCTCTGAGATGGCCATAAAAATATTTTGTTCCTTACACTTGTGTCTTGGAAAATATTTGTCATCACAATTATAACAAAGGCCTTTGAGTTGGTGTTCAACCATTTTGGCCCTGGTCAATTTCTGGATCTTTAGTTGAGTAGAAGGAGGAGTGGGAGTTACTGGTTTAGTACGAGGAATAAAGTAGGGTTTTTTGTTTTAGGAAGAGACAACTTGTTGTTCTTCCTTATCTCTTTTAGTAGCGTCCACCCAACTCTGAGGCCGAGCCATGAGGACATGAGCACGAATCTCATCCTTGAGGCCAGTGATAAAACATTCTCAGAAAAAAGCATCAAACATGCCCTTTGTACAAAAATCGAGCCTCTCAAAAGAAGCTATAAAGTCTTCCATGGTGCCAAATTGTTTCAACTTTGTCAAACAAACTAAATGGTTGGTGTCAGTGTCAAAGCATTCATAAATCTCTGCCACAAAGTGTGTCCAAGCCACATACCCTTGGCGGGCATTTTTTATCCATTGCCAATGTTATTTATCTAGATGGAGAACACCATATTGAAGTTTGACCAACTCATCTGTAATGTCATACAAAGAGAAATAATGTTCCATTTGAGTTACCTAGACAGTGGGATTTGATCCATCAAATTTGGTCACATCCACACGAGGAAGGAGGTCACACTGAAAGTTATGGGGTTGAAAATTCTCGAATTGAGAGGAAGTTTCACCTTCGGTATGCAAAGGTGGGTCAGATACGAGAATATTTGTAGGGATATGCAGCTTGGCGTAGATCATCGTAGTGATAGATTCAAGCTGGGTAGTAATGTCTTGTTTGAGATCATCTTTGAGTTCCTCGATTGAGGCGATGATGGAGGAATGCATCTTTTGATTGATGGTGGAAATATTGGCACTGAGTTGTCGCACTTCTTGTTGGGTTTCTGTGAAATTAGAGTGCAAGGTAGTGAAGCAAGCTTCCAAGTCTTATCTACAGTTATGGGCCATGATGACAAGGGAACATGAAATGGGTTATGGGTAAAGTGTATCACAACTATCAGGGCGATGAGTGGAATCCAATGGGGTAAATTCGAAATAAGGGTGTTGGAAGGGGGTCGGGTCCACAAGATTTTTTTTTTCTTAAAAATGACAAGTATGACTGTGATAAGGGCGAAGAAAGAAATCCAACAGAATATATCTCAAATAATGGTGCAAAAAGGATCCAGACATTTTTTTTTTTTTAATCTTGCGGAGTTATACCCCGATATGAAGAATACTGCAGTGATGAAATTCCCAAATCCTTAACAGGAAGAAATGTGTAGAAATTTCGCAACTCGAATGTAGGAGACACAGTTGCGCCACAATAGATCTTGTCTGTTTTGTTTTTGTTTCCATCCCAAGGGTTAGGTATTCAACAGTTCTACAGATAAGGGTTTTCCCTATGCTATAGCTCTGATATACGTGTGGGGTCCAACAGTAGTACTCGGCCCAATATCTCAGGGAAAAAACTAAGGAGGCTAGATCGTGCCCTCAGACGTACTACCCAAGTACCCAGGTACTAGAGAGTATCTTCCTGAGTGATCTTCTCAGTGACACTATAGTAATCAGGCGGTCGATCGATTTATCTATGGAGGGCTTCAAGAGATCTAGGCCGATCCATATACATGTGTTGTATGATGTGCTACCACTCGAAGGGGTACCAACAGGGGTTACAAGGGTGGCCAATAGATGTGCGCTTAAGGACCACTTGTATTTCCTGTGTGTATGAATCCCTGACCACAATTTTATGCACGTAATGACAGATCTTTGTAGCTTAAAGATGTCGGAATACGTCTCTACCCTGAAAAAAAATTAACCCACAATTTTTGGTTGAGGAAGGTGCTTTGATACCACTTGTAATATTCTAGATATAAAAAATTATGTAGAACAAAAATAAATAGCTAGAAATGGTAGATGAACAACAATATAACTAGAACATCACCACAATAATACCAAAATGATACCATAAGAACACCAAAATGAGCACTTTTATTACTGAGAGCAATTTTCACTTGCCTCTTTGAGGGGGAAACCTCCAGCAGAGAAGAGATCTATTACAATAATATCCAAGAAAAGAGTTCACATACCCTCAACTCCTATTTATAATAAATATGTCTATCAAAAGAACCATCTAGAGGAAGATCCTTCTAGAAGCGTAATATTCTATTAGGTCTTCTTACATTGGACTTATTCTTCCTCATTTCTAGGCCTTATTAATATTGACCTTTATTACATGGAAATATATTATTCTACCTACATGAGGGGTTAGGTCGCTAACAGTCCGAACAGATATAGCTTCACACCTCCACAGAAGTATATCCTTGCACAACTGTTATGAGAAAAAATCTAATAGGGATCCTGTTGAATACACAATAAAAATATCCCTAGGATTAGCCTAGTAATCCTAGACATAAGAGGGTTTAGACTCCTATAATTTCCCTAGATATAGATTCAAACACATGGATTCACAACTAACCTGAGGAGTGGTGGAGATTGTATACCTTTCTTTGTAGATTTTCCTTTGTATATCTTGGATGTTGTAGACCTAAAACTCCAACGCTAGGATCCACAACCTGCTTCTTGCACACAAAAGACAAGCAATACCTCTCCACCTCTCTACTTGGGATTATAATCCTAAATCTAATTTGATTCTAATAATATCTATAATAGGATGAATCAGATCTAAACATTCATGAACTGAAAAAAAATGACATGGACGAAAACTAATGATCTATTATATTATCATAGAGAACTTACATCAAACATACCTTAGTGATGATGACATTATCCCTTGACTCCTTTCTCCTAGCTTCTCCCTCCTTCTTCTTGGTAAAACTAGGCTCTATGACTTCTGGTTGTGATGGATAGGATAAGCACCTTTGCAAATGGATAACATACCAGTACTTCTAATTCATCCTCCCTTTCCCAAGGCTTACCTTTGTTATATAGTTCTTTGGAGGAGGCTTGGGAGAGCCTCTAAATCCTTTAGATGCCACTAGAGACTCAAATTTTGTGAGTTCCTAAGCCATTTCCAAGAAGATACAACTCATCCCTCACCTATCTCCTCATAATTCTCCGAATCTAAAAGTTTCATGGCTCATCACTTGTTGAACACTAATGACCTACGAGGTTCATCACTTTTTGTCCATTATGTGTCTAGCGAAGATCTCCAAAAAGAGCTCAAATTTTAGGAAAAACATGCATTTTGGTTTACATCTTCTTCTAGATTTTCTTCTGGCATGTAGGGTGGAAATTAAGGCTATAACATATTCCCCCTAATGTGTGAGGTCAATAAAGGAATGGATGTCTAAAATAAATTAAAATAAAATAGCATCCATGTGAGGCAACATGAGAAGAGAGAAAAGGAGTGTTGAAAGTCAAATAAGTCTTGCAATCAAACACCAAGGATGTGATGATATATAGACCATCCCCTAGGTATACATACTCATACTTTGAATGAGCATGGATACCAAAAAATAAATTGCAGATCCATGATATGAAATTCTATACCNTTGGAACTTATATTGTTGGCCCTCTTGATTGAATTGCATGGTTAATTCCTTAAACTCCATGAGAATGGGACCCAAAGTCCTTAGCCATTCTGCACCCAAAACAATGTCATAACCATCCATGTCGATAGCAAACATATGATATTTCAAGTGGTAGTCACAAATTTGGATATGCACATTTTCACAATTCCCTCCACATTTCATGGACTGACCATTGGCAATCATGATTTCTAAATTATTGACTGCATGGATATAGAAATTAGTTTCTTGGGAAATGCGGCGATGAACAAAATTATGGGTGCTTCCACTATCAACAATAATGATGACCTTCCTATATTTGATGTAACCAATTAGCTTGAGGGTTTGGGGAGTAGATAAGCCAGTGAAATCATTTAGGGAAATGTCCGGTTCTACTTCGAGAGGGTCTAAGGGAGGGGTTATGTTAGTGGGTTCAGGTGACACAGACATAAGGGGAGACTCAACATCCTCTGAGATGGCCATAAAAATATTTTGTTCCTTACACTTGTGTCTTGGAAAATATTTGTCATCACAATTATAACAAAGGCCTTTGAGTTGGTGTTCAACCATTTTGGCCCTGGTCAATTTCTGGATCTTTAGTTGAGTAGAAGGAGGAGTGGGAGTTACTGGTTTAGTACGAGGAATAAAGTAGGGTTTTTTGTTTTAGGAAGAGACAACTTGTTGTTCTTCCTTATCTCTTTTAGTAGCGTCCACCCAACTCTGAGGCCGAGCCATGAGGACATGAGCACGAATCTCATCCTTGAGGCCAGTGATAAAACATTCTCAGAAAAAAGCATCAAACATGCCCTTTGTACAAAAATCGAGCCTCTCAAAAGAAGCTATAAAGTCTTCCATGGTGCCAAATTGTTTCAACTTTGTCAAACAAACTAAATGGTTGGTGTCAGTGTCAAAGCATTCATAAATCTCTGCCACAAAGTGTGTCCAAGCCACATACCCTTGGCGGGCATTTTTTATCCATTGCCAATGTTATTTATCTAGATGGAGAACACCATATTGAAGTTTGACCAACTCATCTGTAATGTCATACAAAGAGAAATAATGTTCCATTTGAGTTACCTAGACAGTGGGATTTGATCCATCAAATTTGGTCACATCCACACGAGGAAGGAGGTCACACTGAAAGTTATGGGGTTGAAAATTCTCGAATTGAGAGGAAGTTTCACCTTCGGTATGCAAAGGTGGGTCAGATACGAGAATATTTGTAGGGATATGCAGCTTGGCGTAGATCATCGTAGTGATAGATTCAAGCTGGGTAGTAATGTCTTGTTTGAGATCATCTTTGAGTTCCTCGATTGAGGCGATGATGGAGGAATGCATCTTTTGATTGATGGTGGAAATATTGGCACTGAGTTGTCGCACTTCTTGTTGGGTTTCTGTGAAATTAGAGTGCAAGGTAGTGAAGCAAGCTTCCAAGTCTTATCTACAGTTATGGGCCATGATGACAAGGGAACATGAAATGGGTTATGGGTAAAGTGTATCACAACTATCAGGGCGATGAGTGGAATCCAATGGGGTAAATTCGAAATAAGGGTGTTGGAAGGGGGTCGGGTCCACAAGATTTTTTTTTTCTTAAAAATGACAAGTATGACTGTGATAAGGGCGAAGAAAGAAATCCAACAGAATATATCTCAAATAATGGTGCAAAAAGGATCCAGACATTTTTTTTTTTTTAATCTTGCGGAGTTATACCCCGATATGAAGAATACTGCAGTGATGAAATTCCCAAATCCTTAACAGGAAGAAATGTGTAGAAATTTCGCAACTCGAATGTAGGAGACACAGTTGCGCCACAATAGATCTTGTCTGTTTTGTTTTTGTTTCCATCCCAAGGGTTAGGTATTCAACAGTTCTACAGATAAGGGTTTTCCCTATGCTATAGCTCTGATATACGTGTGGGGTCCAACAGTAGTACTCGGCCCAATATCTCAGGGAAAAAACTAAGGAGGCTAGATCGTGCCCTCAGACGTACTACCCAAGTACCCAGGTACTAGAGAGTATCTTCCTGAGTGATCTTCTCAGTGACACTATAGTAATCAGGCGGTCGATCGATTTATCTATGGAGGGCTTCAAGAGATCTAGGCCGATCCATATACATGTGTTGTATGATGTGCTACCACTCGAAGGGGTACCAACAGGGGTTACAAGGGTGGCCAATAGATGTGCGCTTAAGGACCACTTGTATTTCCTGTGTGTATGAATCCCTGACCACAATTTTATGCACGTAATGACAGATCTTTGTAGCTTAAAGATGTCGGAATACGTCTCTACCCTGAAAAAAAATTAACCCACAATTTTTGGTTGAGGAAGGTGCTTTGATACCACTTGTAATATTCTAGATATAAAAAATTATGTAGAACAAAAATAAATAGCTAGAAATGGTAGATGAACAACAATATAACTAGAACATCACCACAATAATACCAAAATGATACCATAAGAACACCAAAATGAGCACTTTTATTACTGAGAGCAATTTTCACTTGCCTCTTTGAGGGGGAAACCTCCAGCAGAGAAGAGATCTATTACAATAATATCCAAGAAAAGAGTTCACATACCCTCAACTCCTATTTATAATAAATATGTCTATCAAAAGAACCATCTAGAGGAAGATCCTTCTAGAAGCGTAATATTCTATTAGGTCTTCTTACATTGGACTTATTCTTCCTCATTTCTAGGCCTTATTAATATTGACCTTTATTACATGGAAATATATTATTCTACCTACATGAGGGGTTAGGTCGCTAACAGTCCGAACAGATATAGCTTCACACCTCCACAGAAGTATATCCTTGCACAACTGTTATGAGAAAAAATCTAATAGGGATCCTGTTGAATACACAATAAAAATATCCCTAGGATTAGCCTAGTAATCCTAGACATAAGAGGGTTTAGACTCCTATAATTTCCCTAGATATAGATTCAAACACATGGATTCACAACTAACCTGAGGAGTGGTGGAGATTGTATACCTTTCTTTGTAGATTTTCCTTTGTATATCTTGGATGTTGTAGACCTAAAACTCCAACGCTAGGATCCACAACCTGCTTCTTGCACACAAAAGACAAGCAATACCTCTCCACCTCTCTACTTGGGATTATAATCCTAAATCTAATTTGATTCTAATAATATCTATAATAGGATGAATCAGATCTAAACATTCATGAACTGAAAAAAAATGACATGGACGAAAACTAATGATCTATTATATTATCATAGAGAACTTACATCAAACATACCTTAGTGATGATGACATTATCCCTTGACTCCTTTCTCCTAGCTTCTCCCTCCTTCTTCTTGGTAAAACTAGGCTCTATGACTTCTGGTTGTGATGGATAGGATAAGCACCTTTGCAAATGGATAACATACCAGTACTTCTAATTCATCCTCCCTTTCCCAAGGCTTACCTTTGTTATATAGTTCTTTGGAGGAGGCTTGGGAGAGCCTCTAAATCCTTTAGATGCCACTAGAGACTCAAATTTTGTGAGTTCCTAAGCCATTTCCAAGAAGATACAACTCACCCCTCACCTATCTCCTCATAATTCTCCGAATCTAAAAGTTTCATGGCTCATCACTTGTTGAACACTAATGACCTACGAGGTTCATCACTTTTTGTCCATTATGTGTCTAGCAAAGATCTCCAAAAAGAGCTCAAATTTTAGGAAAAACATGCATTTTGGTTTACATCTTCTTCTAGATTTTCTTCTGGCATGTATGGTGGAAATTAAGGCTATAACATATTCCCCCTAATGTGTGAGGTCAATAAAGGAATGGATGTCTGAAATAAATTAAAATAAAATAGCATCCATGTGAGGCAACATGAGAAGAGAGAAAAGGAGTGTTGAAAGTCAAATAAGTCTTGCAATCAAACACCAAGGATGTGATCATATATAGAACATCCCCTAGGTAGACATACTCATACTTTGAATGAGCATGGATACCAAAAAATAAATTGCAGATGCATGATATGAAATTCTATACCATGGCCGTGAAATAATACATAGTGGATCCATGTCATAAATAATACCATAGCCACAAGACAATAGAATGTGGATCTACCAACACAATCATGAACACAATCATATCCACCAACAAATACAATGTGGATCTATGACACAACATATAAATATTAGGAAGACAACGAGCACTGAGGGAAGTTCCCCCAAAGTCTTTAAAGTACTCATATACAAGTGATATGGCCCCAACCCAAGGTCTTCGTCCCTAACTCCGATGGTACAAATATACAACATGTGAATAAATGAGTTTATGTCGAGCATGGTAGAAACCATCTGATTACCATTCATTGATGTATATTGTTAACATATGCAAGGGGACCCACTGATGATGAAGATGGACCCTAAGGTACCTAGTACAATCTAGCGAGTGTGAATAGAAGATTTTATGTCGAACACTAGTAGAAATGATCGATAATGATTTAATAATGTAAAACCATTTTCGATCACGAGGAGGCCTACCACTGAGGATTGCAAGCTACAAGGTATTATCTGGTTTTTAGATCCCTTTCCTAGATAATGTGCTAAAGTTGATAGTGTTAGCACTCTGTAATTTTCCCAAGGCTGAGGAGGCAGTCACAAAGGTAACATCAAACCACTTGGAGTCCTGGACCTATCCCTCCAAGACTCAGAGAGGGATATCTTTATTAGATTTAACTTTGTTTGTATGGGATAGATGTTAGGCTAGCTATGAAAGTATGGGGTTGGGGTTTTTGAAATATTTAGATGAGGATTTGGTTGATAAATTGCTCAGATCACCATTGGGCTATGGGGACTGTTTATAAGGTAAGGATCAACTCAGATCTAGAAATAAATGTCTCCACAGGGAAGGATAGTAGAAACGGTTGGATCGTCTTAGATCTAGTGCGGATGAATGGGGTGAAAAGGGAGAGATCCACTGAACATAGGAGCAATTAAGAATTCCTTTGTAAAGCTTCAGATGAATAACATATAGATTATTGAAAAATTGGACAAAGAGTATGCATACATAAATTATTCTCCATTACTTTCTTTCAATAATAAGAAATGAAAGTGCATGAATGATAGCAAGAAGATAACTGAAAACATAAAAGGAACACACCACCAACGCTCCTACAAAAGAATCCTGTAAATGCACTTCTCTATTACTGGTTGATCTTGAAAATATTACACCATAGCTCACTCGGATCCCAAAAGGTCTCCAGTCGACCAAAAAGGGCCCCCCTTTCTTTACAAAAACACTTGCTTAAATAACCAAAACAGTTCCAAAATATCCCTCATTTGTTGGAAGGAAAAATCAATTTAAATAAACTAAAATAAAATTTGTTACACTATGTGTCAAATTGTTGAACATTTGGTATAGTTAAATTTCCTTTTTCTGCTGTCAAAAAATCTTGAATGCCAAAGATTGGAGTCAAATCCTTCGTAGTTATCACTTATGAATTTGGATAGATTTGAGCTAATAAAATTGCCAGCAGTGCCATGATCTTATCCTCGAATTGTGGAGAGAAGTTACCAGTTGTTGATTGTGCTTTATTGATACCTAAAAGGTAGGGATAATCCACCACTAACATTATGCCTAGAAATCTAGAATAGGTACCTTTATATCTCTGATGTTAGGTAACATGTTCTTCCATCAAATTATCACTGATTGAAACCCTGAAAATTTGGATCTGGAGTCGACCTGCCACCTATACATTTCAATTTCTTTGACTAACTAGAGTTGCCTAAAGATGTGAATCTGTTTTCCATATTTTTCCAACATTTTCGACTCTAGAACCTCACTACTATGTGCTCAACTTTGCTCTTATTGGCTACCTTCAAATCTGGAGTTAATCCTTTTCTCATTCTGTGCCATTTGTCTTCCAACAAATATTCCAAAACATCTGGAGATGGTCTCTAATGGTTTATGTTAAGATCCTTGAAAGAAATACAATGTAATTTATATACTCTTTGTCAACACCATCTATGGATATTCAAATTGAGTTTGATTTTATAAAACAGGGGAAAAATTGCCAAAGCATTTTTGACAGCAAACGGTTGTGAACGTAATAGTCGAGGAACATACTCTTCAACCTTGGCATGCTTCCTACATACCTGCAAAGTTCAGATATGGGTTCTTCAAGAGAGACTTGAGGGGTCTAATTCTCATTGACATTTCTCCAAGTGACATAATATCTCACACTCAAAATCTTGGCCTTTGAACACTTGGATGCTTGGTATGAGATGTCAATTCTAGCTCTGTCTATGGTTAGGATGTCGATATCAAACACTTGAGCTTTGACTGTGTTTTCTAGCTCAAACAAGAATATTCCTCTTGTCACTACAAAATAAATAAGTCACTTAGCACTTTGTTCCTCGAACAAGGCATTTGGAGGTGCTGACAGCTAGACATTCATCAAGCCCTTGATGGTGCACCTGTGATCGTTGGTTGAACTTAACATCTATATGCTTCACATTACATCCAACGCTCTCCATATGAATACTGTCTCAAAATTTAGAAGAGACAAACTCGATACCTGGCTTGAAAACTTATTGGCATCAACCAAGAGGCGTTGGTTTGTGACACTTGTTCTTCTTCCTCGTCATCCACCCTTTCTCCTGGTGTTGTCTGTTGGAATTGGGGTTGCATCCTCTATGTGACCAATCTTCATCCCAGATAGAGCGAGAACATGAAAAGAAGATTGTGCTCTAGGTCCAGGGGTCTTTGTCTTATTTCCTCATGTGGCACGAAGCTTAATGTGTTAAGCAGTTATTCCCAGTTCCTTGCATCTCTATGCAACATCTTGTGCAGCAAGCATAGCAACATAGGGTGAAAATTCATCTCTATCAGCTTTAACCTTCATGCCACTAGTTACACGGGCAGTTGTTTCCTTCCAGATAAATTAGACACATAACATAATCATGTCCATTAAAATTTTTATACCTACAGAGATGAATCTTGTCATATGTATTTGGACTAAGATCTTTGAACATTTGGAAATTTTACACCTTGTTTCTTTCGAATACATCCTGTGTCATTCCACATAGGCATGAAACCATCGATTTGTGTAGCAATGACCATATTAGATTTTCTGACAGCTAGTGGATTTTAGCTCGATTTGGCACTCTTCATCATTTCTCTTGGCATTTGGTGTTCAAAAAAATTCTCCTTTGGTTGGTGATGGCACCTGGGGTTGGATTTTGACAGCTGTGAAATCATTCTGGCATCTGTGCATGGGGTTTGAACTTGTATACTCGATGATATGAGCCAAAGGATAGCCACTTGGAAGTTTGGTGCTTGTGTGTTGCATGATGTGGCATGCTAAACAAATACTCGGGTGCTAGGAGTTTGACTTCAGGCTAAGATTTTGCCAAAAAGACATTTGGGACCTGTCATAAACCTGAGAGACAAAATGGCCTTGAAAACACCAAATTTGGCTATAAAACCAAATCTCTATGTTTCTGCCAGAAACACACCTCTTATTTAAAATTATGCTCAGTGTTTTTCAACCATTATGGAGATTTGCCAGGAAGCAAACTTGGCCAAAAAAAGGGAAAAATAGCATGTGATAACAACTGAGATCTATTGAGAGAGAGTTTTATGAAAGAAATAGATATCAGTCAGAATATTGATTTTCCCTATAAGTTATAGGGTCCTAACAGATAGGAAGTGATTCATCAAAGGAGGGACTTGATGTATCCCCCTTCAATCAACATGAAACATACACCAAGAGGTGATGTGAAGAGAGAGTATCACTAGGTACAACTGACATAGGGATGGCTGACTCAGAAAGTCAACAAAACAGGATATGACCAACTTAGGCTCAGACTTATCTTGAACATATAGCACAACACAAAGATGACCTGATAGCAAGACATAAGAAATAGACGAATATAGTGCAACAATGAAGGAGAAATTGAAACACTATCCATAATGACTGGAAGAGTAACTAGTCATAGGAGTATCTCTGACCCATATTACTGGGATGAATCCTAGGTGTTGGAGCCGCCCTTAATTTATTATAACCCTTCACATTTTTCAGACTTTGATACTTGAATTCTAAAGATGGCCTTTTGATCTTCCCCCCTTGGGACTTTTAAAAAATCCTACAACCTTGTCAAATAAGCAACAATATTTTTTCTCCCCTTAAAACAAATCCGCTTTCGTAATAACGATTTGATCTTTTGTTTTATTTCGGGATCTCGCAAGTCGGATACTTTAAGCCTTGAATTCACACGTCCCGAGTCACGAACTGGCGAACTCAGGTTAAGTTTTCACTCTAGACAGTAATCAGGGTAAAGTTTTTAACTCAATGATTAGACATCGTCGGGGTTTCGCGTCTCGGTGTTCGTCAAACATAAATGTTTTTCCTTACAGTCCCGAGATCCGAGGATGCAAGGTACTTGTGGGTTAACCCTGGTTAAAGATTAAAGACAAAAAGCTAACCATGGTTAAAATGAGCCTCGACGCTTCGCCACTCGGCGTTGTCATTTCGAAAGTCAAGATTTCTAAAACTCTGATGCACGAAACCGCGATGTGATTATAGCATGATCAATTATCACCTAATCCGAGTTTTTCTTAATCCTAATTAAGTCTTAATTATCGCTATATCGCAGTTTCGTGACTTGGCACACTAGTTTCTTAAGTTTTTACCTTCGAAGTTCCGAGTCGCGATACGACGAGTAAATCAATTATGAAATTAATCAAGCCTTAACTCACGATTATCTTTAATTAAGCCAAAATCGTCACTCGCAGTCTCGCAAGTTGAAGACTCAAAATGTTGAAAGGAAATCCACGATGTTGTGAAAAGATGGAAAGATTATTAACATTGCTAGGTTTGAATATTTTAAAAGTAAAGTAGGATATGTCCTGTGCATCGAGGCTTGCACATTTCCCAAGGTAACTTTTTTTCTCTCCATACTCCGACTGACTGGAAAGTTGCCAAACATTGATCACATTAATGGATAATTAGGGTGAATCCACGAAAAACAAGATCGGATTTTACGCAATAAATTTGTTTCTAATTGTGATTTGATAGACTTATTTCGAAAGTACAGAATTTTCAAATATATGCAGGATTTACATTTCATCAAGCATATTTTCATAAGCATACAGAGCTCATCGTTTCTGTGTTAACTATTTTCTGCATGTATACGCAGTTCTACCAAAGGAGAGCTAAAACGCAAACTGCGGACATGGCTCTGCGGAAAGCGACAAAGGCAAATGTCGAAGTTACAAGTCAGGGCTCAACAATGTGTCCGATACTTCACCCCGAAGTGTCGAATCAGTTCCCGACTGGTCACATGTGTCCAATGTTCTACAGGCAGAATTAGTTGATTACTTAGACGATTCTGACGACAATGAAAGAGATGATTTACACACCAAGTATAAGATAGTCGTCCAATCTGGGATGCATAGAATAGAAACCAGGCCCCGGTTGCTTCCTTACTATGACATGATCCGCTGGGCATTAGATCACGTAGACCTACCCACCAGAACAATTATGAACAGTCAGCGAGTTACTATCGAAACTTTCCGGCCCGAGCATTTACAAAGCATGTACAAGCTGCCTTCTACATCTGAATATACATATGGTGCGGATTTCTTGGAAGAATTCAAGGAAAAGGAGTGCATTCAGTACGATAAACCATGCCTGGTTTGATCAAAGACTGGGTTTGGCGGGCCATCAAATTCAGAGAAAATGAGCAGGGCATCTATTCTATTTCTTCTTTGGAGCCACAGTATAAGTATGTGGCCATGATGACATGTCGACTATTTGGGTGAGAAGACACCTCGCATTTCTATATCTCTTGGGTGCCTCTCATGTTTCGGGTCACTGAAGGTTTCTCATTCAATTGGGCAAAGATGCTCTCAGACAGCTTGGCCAACAGGGTCATAGAGTATTGGGAGCAAAAGGCAGATGGGAAACCGTTAGCGTTTTACATGTCGGCATATATCATGGATGCGATATGTTCCACGACACCTTTCCCCTTGATGAGTTGGGCTTGGACTCCAACCCAAGAAAAACCAGTGCACGAATACCATGATAAATTATGGGAAAATAAGGCAGGAAAGTTCCCATATGAGATTTTC
>JZKD02S0238862.1:7334-21345 GCA_000966675.3 Picea glauca | reverse complement strand
AAAGAACTAGGGTTGCTTTCTTTTGTGTGGTTATCTTTTAAAATGCGGAAAATAAGTCTATCAGTAGACACATTGAAAGTGTAATATACTTGTTGGTCAATAAAAATTACTCACAAATGTCGATTAAGCGATGTTTAATCAACATTAGACATATTGACACCTTGAAAAAGTGAGTATGAATACTTGAAATTTATGAAGCAATGTCTTAAATGTGGGTTGACCAATGTTTTTCGGGGGCAAAAAACAAGAAATGACACAAATTTCACGAATTTTGGATTTCAACCCCTAATGTTGTAGTGATTTCATAAGCCCTCATTTAAAAAATACACTTTCACATAGAAGGAGTGAGAGAAAAAGTAAGAAAATTTTAAAGTCATAGAAACTATTGCAAGATGCACATATTTCACTGTTTTTAACTCATTAATTATTCACACACACACAACACATGTCGTATAGAAGGAGGGAAAGTAGAACAACCACACATATTCATTTCACAACCAACAATCCATTATGTTTTTTTGTTGGTTAGAAATGTTTGTCAATTGCAGGGCTAACATTTCAACTATTGGAGCCCCATATGGGGTGACACACGGCGAGGGGGTGACAACAGGCTTAGCACTAAGCCTAGGTTTAAATGCTGATGGTCGTCACCCAAGCATCCGCATTTACGATGCGGGACGGCCATAGCAACAGATCAGCGATGGAGGGACTCCTCCCTCGAGCGATCATTTAAGAGCTCGGTGTACTCAACATGTTTGAGGTTAAAGGCGATTATGGGTTCTTGGAGTCTGGTTATTTGTTTGCAAATGCTTCGGCCTCGGCTCTGCTCATCGTTGGGAGGCTCTGGTGTAATTCCCCGTTCCTTGTGCACTGGCTCATTGGTAGTCTGTCTTCGAGCGTGCTGAAGCAGAGCCGACCTGCTCGTGCTCTGAATTGGCCTCTGCCCGCGTCCTGGCTTTCGTGCTTTCCTCCGCGAACGCTCTGCAATCTCACTCACCCCCAGGATACTATGACTAGGATAAGAGGAAGACCTCGTCGAGGCTCTGCTTGGAACGCCCGCAAGGCGCAGCGAAAGCGTAAAGAGCATTTCGAACGTGCTCTGGCAATGGCGACTTCATTGCTTAGAAAGAAGGCTCGGGCAGAGAAAATGGCTCTGCTCTCCACCATTGCCGAAAAGGGAGCTGGCTGTAGCAAAGCGGACACTGCTAGGATGGAGGATGGCACTGAGGTTATGTACCCCGCCTGTATCGTAGAGGAAGACCTGAGTCTGGGGGACCTGGCGACGGTGGAGGTGCCCCGCGATACTGCGAAGTCTTGCAGAGTGGAAAGCAAATCCATTTCGGGTCTGGATGCCGATTTTCCTGGTTGCATCGTGGAAGAGGTTCCCTGGCAGGACCTTGAAGCGGCGTTGGATGTGGATAAAAATTGTCTGATGGGAAAGGAAGTGGAGGATGGTGCGAAGCAGAGGATGCTCGACGATGAGGGTGGTGGATTGCATGGCTTTCTCCTCCGCGAGGAGCACCTGTCCATGGTGTTCGAGCTCCGAGGCCACATGTTTTACCTGGAGCATCGTGCCCTCCTCATGGGCCAGCGCTTGGACATGCTTTTCGATGCGTATTCTAGTGCTCCAGCTCGACGAAAGTGCCCCCTCTGCGCGCAGTCTTTTGCCATTCAGGCTGGGTCCATGTGGAAGATCGACGATGTCGACGGGTCACCGGGTACCTAGGTTTTTATGTTCTCTTGGTTTTTTAGATTTCTATGCTACTGTTTTATGCTCTTCTAGACTTTAGACATCTGTCCTGGTTTCCTCCGGGCAGGACAGATGCCACTAGTATACAACTGTCACTTGCTATGCACCTATGTTGGTTTTCGGTTTCCGACAACATTTTTGGTGACTCAGACCCATGACTCTGTATATCTTGTTATAGTTTTTTGATAATATAATATAGTAGGCTCTCCCCCTTTTTTATTTAAAAAAAAAAAAAACATTTCAACTATTGGCTAAGAAACCACAATCCAAGGTCATCTAAGCCGTCAAAATCACCCGGGGATCGCACCGACCCTTAACATGGTTGGATTTTGGGTGTCTCCTCCCGACTAAACACATCGCAAGGGTATTAAACTCAAGTCGCCTAGCAAACAAAAACCACACCTTAACTGGTTGAGCTAGCGGGAATTGACAACAATCCATTATGTTAGTAAAAGGGCCAATTTCTTTATAAACACCCCTAGATCTTTCATTGAAATGTTATGTCATAGGAATTCATACTCTTCCAAAATGGCTTGACTATTAAGAAGTAAAACACCATATCTTATTGTATGACTAATGCCATGCCCAACCCAAGTTAAAACTTATGACAACCCCTATTTTACTGGGGAAACATATCACACTATTAAAAGGAAGGAGAACAGATACATGTTAAGGAATATCTTGGAAAACAACTAACACCTCCACAAAACAAATACCTATACATATGTCATATGCAAAACAAAAACCTATGTGCATGTACCAAATACAGAGCAAAATAAAACTCGTAGAACTCCAAACCCGAAATAAACCATATTTAGTCTTCGCTAAATATCACCACCTCTTCTTCATGGATCACAAGGTTTTTGATTTATATATAAGGAGGTGGTTAACCCTAATATTAAAGATACAAAATATCTATCACCACCTCTTCTTCATGAACCACAAAGTTTATGATTTATATATAAGAAGGTGGTTAACCCTAATTTTAAAGATCAAAAATATATATTTGCTAAAATTATAACTAATTCTCACTTAGTCTCACTTAGTGAGACTAGGCATTACACAATCAAAATTTCCAATGAATATTAAACATGATGATCATAATATAAAAATTAATTAACGACATTGAATGTCGGTGATACATATACGCGACCTTTTTATTTTGGGGTTAGGAACAAAATGATACTAATTCGTGCATCACAGAACTCTCTGTGGTTGAGTTCGGGTACGACAGTATTCGCAACCAGACCAACGATCGAATCGTCTCCACGTTAGATAATATGGTGGGGTGCACTATATCTCTTCCTGTACTACATTTAACACTGATCACAACGAACTTAAACTTATTGATTCGCAGTAAGTCTTCCACAGGAAACATCAACGGCAATGGAGGGTGCAGCAGCCCTGGCTCTGCGTACTGTCTTGCGTCGCGTCCAACAAGCTGCTGAAAAATCCAGCAGACAAGCGTCTCAAGTAAATTTGCATTTGCAAACCCCAATTCTTATAGTTCTATTTAAATTTTCGAAAATTAACCAAACCTGTGTATAATTCGCAGGTGAGGGTTGTTGCCGTGAGCAAGACGAAACCAGTGTCGCTGATCAGGGAAGTTTATGAGGCGGGGCATCGTTACTTCGGGGAAAACTATGTGCAGGAGATCCTGGACAAGGCGCCAGAGGTAAGCTTTTGTAATGAGCAATTTTTAGAAAAAGCTAGGGGTTGTACATGCTGATTTATTAAAATTAATTTCTGCACTACGCGATATATATATATATATATATATATATATATATATATATATATATAAATCAATTTAAAACTTATCCCAAGCATGAAATGAACTAAAAGAAAAATAAGCAAATCTTGAAGAGAGATTCTTGGTGAATATATTAATTATTTAGGGCTTTTCTCATATATATATGCCGCTATGGATGCAACATTTCTGATTTTTTAAGATACACGAACAGAGCAAGGGCAAGGTTTCTGGAAATTTATGCTTATAGAGGTTGTTTTGTTCTGGCCGATAATTCAGATTAATTTAGTTTAGTAGGCCGAGCAAAATGAAGTCTATGAACCATTTCTCACTGGCAGTTAGGGTGGATTATTTAACGTAGTGTCTTTATACAATATGTTTCAACTGTCAACCTGTTTCTTAAAGTAGGTCAACAGATACTTTGAGTGCATGCATTATTTCATGCAAATTGCTCAAAATTATTTCTAACAGAAATTCTGAACAGAATTCTCTTCGAACCGCTAATATTGGCGTCAATCTCCTCTAGCAAACGGATCTAAGATTAGTTTCATGAGTTTTAGGTCATCCAGGCGTCCTGGCGGATTAACAGATTGATTTGGAGACGCGGAAAACCCGAAGGGCAGTTGTGAATTCCTAGAAGATCGTGTTTCTGGGGTGGGGTGCCGACCGGCCACTGGTTTCCAGTTGGAAACATGCCGGAAAAAGTTGCCTCCTGATCAAATTTTAGCCCGCTTCATTTCGAATAACACAATGTTAAGTATGTTCTGTTGAGGTTAACGTCAACTAAGGGCCATTTCTAACTGCTAGTTAAATTAACATCGGATTCATTTCATTTACTGCATGTTCCTGTTTAGATTATCGTAAGCAGTTCTGTTAGGATAATAAAATGTGACTAGAATTTATGCGTTCTTTCTAAATTTCCAGATTTTAAACTATCTGATTATTTACTTTCCATGATTTCTTAGGTAGCTGCTATAATTTAATCCTTTTTTGGTAAGTAAAAGTCTTTTTAAATTAACATCAGTTTCATTTCATTTACTGCATGTTTCTTTTAATATTCTTGTAAGCGATTCAGTTAGGAACTTAGGATAAGTCACACTAAAATGTGACTAGAGTCGATGCTTTCTTTCTTAATTTCCAAAGTTTAAGCTACCTGATTATTTACTTTTCATGGTTTCTCGGGTAACTACTATACCAATTAATAAGAGCAATATCCAAAGGGATTTAATACAAAAAAAAGACGCGCAGCCTCCACAAGCAACCTTAAAAGTCAAAAAATGTGGGTTGGTGTTGGCCAAAACACCCACGCACAAAGAGTCTACATCATACTGTCCATGAACATAACACAACAAGAGACAAGGGCTAGTTGCCCGAGTAAATAAACGCTAGATATTAACCACACCGGCTAGTTGTATGATGAGAGATTTGCTTTAAATACAACATTATTTCTCTTCTTCCATATCTAAAAGAGGATCTTTGATTTGATAAGTATCCATGTAGACTGTGTTGAGTTTTGGGGTACCTTGGGAAGTGGTCCCCTTGTGGTTGTGTCTCTCTAACCACAAGAGGGAATTGATTAGACCCTTGTAGTTTACCTTTTGTTCTAATTTCACTTTGACTTAGGAGTTTTAAGCAAGTGAAATTTTGTCATTTTAGGCAAAAATGACAATTAATTCACTTTGTGGGTGAATTAAAGGACATGAGGCAAACTTAGGAAACTTAACTAAAAGTGGGTTTCTAATTGAGATACTTGTGAGAAGATCTCACCCATTGATTAGAGATGGCAAGAAACGATCTTGGCCATCAATCTCTAGGTTTGGCCTAAGGATGGCTAAAGAGGGCGCAAGAGAGGCATCATTCTTGTTTTGTTCACTTGGAGAGTTTGGAGAGGAGCAAAGAGATGAGAATGGAGGCATTAGGTGAGGCTAGCTTGGGCTCTCTCATTCATGGAGGGCGCAAGGAAGCTTAGGGCTTCATTATTTTGTTGTGTTTGTTCATGCTTGGTGGAGGGCGCACTTGAGGAGGAGGGCGCACTTGAGGAGGAGGGCACAAGCTTAGCAGGCACATGTTGGAGTGAGGCTTTTGCAGATCTGATTGGCAAGGGTTTGAGGCAGCATACAAGAGGCAGTTTGTGTGCAAGGGTTTCTCAAACATCCAAAGGAAAGATTAAGGGCACATTTGTGGTCTAGCTTGGTCAAGGAAGGAAGAGTGCACTTCTTGGGTGCATTCTTCGAGGAACCTTCTTGCATAGCTTGAGAGGAGCTTGCAAAGTGTATAGGTTCCATTGTATTTACTTCCTTGTTGTATTCCATGCTTGAGACACTCCATATATATAAATATACTCTAAATTGGTTTTCCCTGGGGGGGTTTTCTCCAGGGTCATGTTGACCAAAAATTACACTTGTTCATTTTTCATGTATGCTTAGTTGTATATCAGCAGTAGGAGCTTGTAAAGATCCTAGAGGAGTGTTATTTGTTTTATGGTATTTGCATGTGCTAACATCAGTTACAAAACCACTTACAAGGGCACCTTAAAAGAGCACTTAATCGTCAGTTGGAAGGGAGTTTTCTTGGTAGAAATTTCAGACTTGTTTGCCGTCCTAAAACAACAGCAAGGACAACTTTGATATAGTAAACTTAGAGCCCAACAAGAGGTCGTAAGACATGCCTGTTGGGAAGCCTTCTAGTTCCTCAAAAATCTACATGGTATCAGAGCCTAGGTGGCTAAGAGTTTGCTGATTTGTAGAGCATACAATGGGCAGATTGTTGGACTGTTTTGGACAGTTGTGGACAACCTCTTTTCACACCCGTGTTGACAGGAGTGAGGCTGTACTCTTTTGCATTGTTTAGCATCAGGTTGAGTTTCAGTGAATACTCATGTCGTTGACATAGAATAGGCTAGCCGGAGCTAGCAACTGGTCCCCTTGGAAGACCAGGATTATATTTGTCTTGGATGATCTTGAACTATGGGATATAGTTCAAGCTTTAGTGGTTCTTCCTCCTGTCACTGATCCCTTGCTGGTAGCAGAGTTCAAGAAGAGGAACACCAAGGCTAAGAGGACTATCTGTGATGCGGTGAGAGGCCATGTCATACCCCATTTGACTGGGAAGGACTATGCCTTTGAGATGTGGGACTCATTGTGCAAGCTCTACTAGAGTCCTAATTAGAACTGGAAGATGGTTCTGCAGGAGAAGCTCAGGAGCATTCAGATGCTCAAGTCAGAGTCGGTGACCTCATACCTCGGGAGATTTACACAGACTCGAGATGAGTTGGCAATGGTTGGGGAGATTGTGGACCCCATGGTTTTGGTGAGGACAACCTTAAACGACTTCTCCAAACCTTGGGGGTCTTTTGTGCGAGGCATAGTGGCCAGGGAGGCCATGCCCAGTTTGGAGAGACTATGGGACGACTTCGTACAGGAGGAGCTGAGATGCAACTTTGGATCTTTAGGACATCAACGTATTGCAGAGGGTGAGGAGGATCTTGCTCTTTGGACTAAGGGCAAGAAGAAGGTTGGCAAGGGTGCTAGACAGGGTCCCAAGATGGGGGCCAAGCCACAGGAGAGCCCCTAGAAAACCTATCCTTTGAAGCATGTGCTAGAGCCCTACCATTGTAGCATTCTAGCATCATTTGCTTCATCAAACCTTTATTTACTTCAAGCTTGAGCTAAAGAATAAGGAAAACCACTAGGGCTTAGGGTTACCTACTCCCTATTAGCCGTTTTCCTTTTAGGGTTTGTTGATAGAAGCCTTGGGTTACCAACACCTCAACCATCATCCCTCTTGTCCTTAGATCACACATTATCAGGTTCACTTGTATTTGCTTTCCTTGTTGTAATCTTTGCTTTAAGATCTTTATTGCTTTGTAATCTTTGCTTTGTTGTATCAGGCTACTGGAGCAAAAGTCTCATCATAGTCAACTCCCTCTACTTGCGAGAACCCTCTGGCTACAAATCTTGCTTTGTATTTCTTGATGCTTCCATCAGCTGCATGCTTGATTTTATAAATCCATTTGGAAGTCACTACAGACTTTCCCTCTGGTCTCAGAACAATATCCCATACATCATTTTTCAATATAGACTGATATTCTTCTGTCATGGCATMTTKCCATACCTGTTCACCTGAAGCTTCTCCATGACAAGAAGGCTCRGAGTCAATGATGTGGCTCAYCGCTGACAGGTAGCTTGAGAATCTATTTGGTCTCTTGCTCTCTCTGGTTGTCYCTTGAGGGGCTGTATGTCCCTCTGCTTCCTGTAGAGTTTGTCGGGCCCAAGCAGGCCTTTTATGTCCTAYTGTAATATCTCTGGGCATGTCAATTGGAGCAACTAGATAGGCTGGAATAACTGGATCAACTGGAATAATGTCTGTCTCCCTCTGAATTGYTGAAGGGGGAGAAGGCATTGTCTCACTATCAATTTCCAGATGAGATTCTCTGGATCTTTGGAAGGCTATCTCTTCTTCAAAAGTAACATCTCTGCTTATTTCAATCYGTCTCTGASCAGGAATGTAGATTTGATATGCCTTCGAGGATTCAYTGTATCCTACAAATGTKCCCTTTCTCCCTGAAGGGTCTAGCTTGGATCTCTTCTCTTTGGGTACATGAAAATATACTGGGCACCCAAATATCCTGAAGTGTCCAATCTYRGGCTTTACTCCGGTGAAGGCTTCTTCTGGGGTAATGTTCTTCAAGAACTGATGAGGACTCCTGTTCTGAACATACTCTGTTGTCATGCATGCTTCTGCCCATAAAGTCATAGGTAGACTTTGATCATGTATCATTGCTTTGGTTGCCTCGATCATAGTTCTGTTTTTCCTCTCTGCAACCCCATTTTGCTGAGGGTTGTAAGGAACTGTGAACTCCCTCTTGATCCCTGCTTCAATACAKAAATTGTTGAAATCTTTGGAGGTGTATTCTCCTCCATTATCTGATCTTAGTACCTTGATCTTTCTTCCGGTYAGGTTCTCAACCTGAGCTTTGAATTCTTGAAATTTTGCAAGGACTYCATCCTTGTTCTTCAGGAAGTAAATTCAAGTTTTCCGAGAGTGATCATCTAYGAAGAGTACATAGTACAAGTACCCATTCAGAGATGCAACGGTCATTGGCCCACACACATCTGAATGTATCAAGTCCAAGATTTCCTTGGATCTATTGTCATTGCTCAAGAAGGATCCTTTAACATTCTTGCCAAGAGCACAACCTTTGCAAACACCTTTATGCTGAATCTGTATCTCTGGAAGACCTGTTATCATCTTCCCTAGAGCTGGGAGAGCTCTATAATGAATGTGAGCAAGTCTTTTATGCCGTAGCTCACTCAAGTTGATAGTGTCATGTAGCAGGGCCTGGACTGGTCTGATGGTTAATCTGTACAAGCTCTTTTCTCGAACACCAATTACCTTAGTAGAATTTATATGTGAGTCTTTGTGCCATGCAAGAACTCTTCCTTCTGAAAAGGTAACCTTGTAGCCTTTGTCTTCCAAGGCAGAAATGGAGATGAGTTTCCTCTTCATTCCAGGTACATATAGTACTTCTCTTAGTTGAAGCTGCATATCTGAATCTAGTTGGAAGGTAGAAGTTCCAACCCCTTTCACATTATATTTGGCATCATCTCCAAGGACAACATGTAGATGTGTCTCTTTCTCCACAAAATTTGTTAGGTGATCTCTCAAACCGGTCATGTACCTGGAGGCACCACTGTCAATTAACCAAGTATTATCATTGGTAGGGACCATACCTCAGAGTGCTGAGATGTTGATGTCTTCATCTCCTTGAAGTCTTGGCTTCCAGGAACTGAGTTTGCTTGATCCACCAAGCTTGTGTTCCATCATGATTCTGTTCATCATAATTTTAGATTCTTCACAAACCTTTGTCAACTGGGCTAGAAAACCTAATGGCTAGGCTAGGCTAGCACTTTTAGGTTTTGTTGGACTTATGAATGCCAACAATAAGCTTTTGAAAGATAGGAGAACATTGGTGAGTTGAAGAGCTCCTTCAATGAGTTGCATAAACCCTAATTATGAAATTTCTGCAGAAATTAGCGAAACCCTAGGGCCTAAAAGTCAAAATGCTCGGAAATGCAATCTGAAGCTTGTTGGAGGTGCATTGAAGGAGGCCGTACACTCCTATGCACTTTTTAGCCCCAACGTCCAAGTGACAAGTGTTGAAACTCCTCAGAAAGGTAGGCCGTACAGAATTTCTGGAAACCCTAGGAGGGCCGTACAGTTTTGCAGAAGAGAGAGGATGATTGAAATTTGCTTGTGCAATGGGTTCTTCAAGACCCATGCTCTGATACCATGTTGATTTTTCAATAGGCTAGGCTCAAGCATGAAGTTCATTCCATTTTTAGCATTTTACTTGAACCATAAACATTTTGTTGCAGCAACCAAGATCACAAGAAGAAATACCATGCACAAGTACACAAGAAG
The DNA here is from genome assembly GCA_000966675.3 of Picea glauca. Lineage (NCBI taxonomy): Eukaryota > Viridiplantae > Streptophyta > Pinopsida > Pinales > Pinaceae > Picea > Picea glauca. Next base: position 11,422 of record JZKD02S0238862.1, on the reverse strand, counting down.
TATCCTGGGAAACCCTTCTCAACATGGGAGGAAAACCTAGCCAATCCTTTGCTATATTCTTCAAGAGAAAGACCTCTACCACCATAAAACCTAGCACACAAAAGGGTGCTTACAAAACCCTAGAAGACTAGCGCCCAAGAGAGGTGTGCACTTTTCCCAAGAACAAGTACTTGCCGAAATTTCCAAACTCACACTTGTGTTATGATTCCTCAATGGGGGATTTACCTTTATTTATATTAGACTGAGCCCATCAACAATAGTGTCTATTGGCACAACAAGGCCGACCTCAATAACTCACAATATAATTAATAATTTCCATATTAATTATCTTTTACATTAATTATCTTTCACTTTATGGTGGGGCCGACTTGTACCCTTTACATCAGAAATAGGGTTATAGGTAAGTCTGACTTTTGTACAATATAGCAAGGGATCTCATACACCCACTAGTGCTCAACCACTAGGGGCACATCCATCTGTGCTTAGCCACATGGATGTCCACATCTCTATCTCACTGCGTCTCACAGTAGAACCACACTCACTGGTGCTTAGCCCCCAGGATCACGTTCACCTGTGCTCAGCCACAGGCACGTCCAACTCAACAGATCTCTTTCTCACCGCGTCTCATAGGAGAATCATCTAGAGTATCACATCATCTCAACTCTCTGCATAGAGGAGGCTAATACATCGTTTCATTTTGTCTCGAAGAGAACGATACACCCAACTCATGGGCTTTCCCACACATGGGCACACAACATTCCATCTCCGTCTCAGAGAGGAACCACACACCCAACTCATGGGATTTCCTACACAAGGGCAAACAACATTCCATCTCCGTCTCAGAGAGGAACCACACTCCCAACTCATGGGCTTCACCACCTCACACAGGGGCACAACATTCCATCTCTGTCTCAAAGAGGAACCACACACCCATCTCATGGTCACACCCAACTCATGGGCTCTCTATCAGGTCGACTCACTCATTCTGTGTCCTGGAGGATGTCTCACGCAACTGTAATCATCAACAAAATCTTATACATCAAGCTATTTGCTAACATTTCTTAACCCTAGATTAGACTAATCAATTAACATTCTTGATGCTGTTACAAAAGTAAGCTACAGCCAATTATGACAGCAGTAAAAGCTCTTAAAAGCAATTACTAAAGTTGATTTTTACATGCCTCATTAGCTTCTAACAAGTGCTAGCATTGTGCTATTGTTAGATTATCATTTTTGGTCATTTTGAAGCTTATTTAAGGCATTGATTGTGAAGCCATCATCATATATACATTGCTGTTATAGATTTCTGTTTGCTTCTTCTGATATCAACTTATTGCTTTCAATGACAAGTCCAAGGTTTTATGAAGCACTAACATCAATTGTACTCGCAAAAATAGTGTTTTTCTTGTTGCTTTGTTCTGGGCAGGTACACTTAAGCATATCATTGCTTCATTTGTTAAAACTTTGAGACTTTCTGATCGGTGTGACTTGTGAGAGAGGATAACTTTTCTTGATACTTCAACCTTTGCTTTCTCAAACCCCCAGGTCACCGGGGACGTCTCCCCTGGGCCTTCACCCCTAAATAGAGAGAGGTGTCTTATTAAGGTGACAGTGATAGGACAACCTCCTGTTACGCCAATTTGCCCTCCTTTAGCCTTTCCCTTTTGGACAAGTACAAATTGTGCGATAATAGGGCTCAAGCATAAGGAGAGCGCACAAGGAGATTGTGGGCTCCATCTTGGGAGAAGAGGGCGCATAAGAGTTGTAGGGGCACATTTCTTGAGTGGAGGGGCGCAATTGAGCCCAAGTGCGCACCAAGCAAGGGAGAAAGGGCGCATCTAGTAGTTGGGTGCTCTCATCAAGTGGTCAAGTCAATTCAAGAGCAAGGAATGGCATAGCAAAGTGAAGAGGGCGCACAAAGAGCTAAGGGCGCATTCTTCAAGGGCTAGCAGGCACATCTACAAGGGACTCCAAAGCATCCAAGTTTGGTTGCTATTGTACCAGGTTCACTTGTATTTGCTTTCCTTGTTGTAATCTTTGCTTTGAGATCTCCAAATATATACGTCTATCTCTAACTGGTTTTCCCCATTGGGGGATTTTTCCAAGGTCATGTTGACCAAAAACATGAGGTGTTCATTTGTCATGCATGCTTAGTGATTTTCAGCCTGTTTTAGCTGTTAAAGATCCTAGAGGAGTGTTATATGTTTTGAGTCTTATGCATGTGCTAACATCAGTTAAGAAAACACTTGCAAGGGCACCTTAAAAGAGCATTTAACCATCAGTCTGAAGGTAGATTTTTGGGCAGAATATATCAGACCTGTTTGCTATCCTAAAACAACAACAAGGAGAGTTTTGATATCTCAAACTTAGTGCCCAACAAGAGGTCAAAGACAAACCTGTTGGGCAACCTTCTAGTTCCTCAAAAATCTACAATTGGAAACTTCATCATTAACCATCTTTTCATTTTGGGCCTATACAGGAAAATGCATCTAAAGAGTTATTGAGGTCTTGTGATGCAAGGTTTGCCACATTTTACATTACTTTGAAAAGAGGTGTTGAGGAAAAAAGAAGCTTAAGATTTGTTCCTTGTAGTAATGAGTGGGGCAGATCTTGCCTTTTAAAAGAATCAAAGGGAAAGAATATGGAAGAAATACTTTTAAGCCATAACTTTTGGGAAAGTGGTGCCAAAGTTTTAAAAATGTGTGATCCAATTGTTAATGTGCTCTGCATGGTTGATGGTGACATGCCCTGTATGGGTTTTGTTTATGACATGGATCATTGCAAGGAAGTTATTGCAAATACTTTTGATAATGTGGAAGATGATTACATTGATATATGGGAGATAATTCATGGAAGATGATGCATAGCCCTTTACATTCATGATTCTGTTGAAATTTTGGTATGCTCATTTAACCATAGACAATGTCACATCATTGTCACCCAACCATAGGCATTCACATATGCCACCCCCGAGCACACTAACCTTTACATAGAATAATTTCAGCAAGCCTACTCCAGAACCAACAGATAAACCCTAGTTGCTAACTTCAACACCAACTCAAGACAAGTAGAGCGCTCCTTCTCCAAGGGTAGCGCACAAGAGAGAGAGTCTCCATATCCACAAAACAAGTACCATACACAACTGCAACTGCACTACTCTCTCAGACTTGCGCCATACTTAGCAAGAATATCACCAAGAGTATCACCAAGAATGTCACCAAGAGAATCACCAAGAGAGAGACCAAGACCAAGAGATGACCATGCACCCTTATTCCTCTTTGCAGCTGCAGTTGCAGCTGCAACTGCAGCTCTCCACAAGACTTGCGCTTTGATTGGGTATACAAATGAGCTAAAACGTCCTCTATTTATATTAATCTGTCCAATGACTTTTCTGGCTGGGCCGACCTGACTTTCTGGTAATTATATTTTCTGTTTATCTTTTTCCTGTGGAGCCGACTTGTATTTCTGGAAAATAATATTCTAATATTATTTATTCTACTAAGCCGACTTGTCTTCTAGGGCTTCCACACATCTGTTTAATGGTTCACTTGCTTTCGGAATATTCTATTCTAAGTCATAGGTTACATGTGGAGGTCTACCAAAACATCAATAGATTCAACATGTTATTTGAACCCTAAACTGTTTGTGTTAGAAAGAAATAGTGATAGAGAAGTCATGAGTGGACCTTATGAAACTATTGTGAAGTCGAATCCAGATCCAACTATTGTAGGTTTGTTTAGAGGGCAAGTTAGGGCATACAAGTTACAACAACGGATGTTTGGAAGCAAATCAACAAAGGATGCTAAGATTAGAATTGTTCTAGCAATACGACAGGATTTTCATGGAGTGGAAGCACTAGAAATGCAATGTTTTGCAGGTCGTGTCTTGAGCCAAGGATCAAGTGCATCGACGTGTGAAAGGAACTACAACAACTTCAAGCATATTCATTGCAAGAAAAGAAATAGGCTATTATCTCGAAAATTGAAAAATCTTGTTTATGTTCTGTTATCCCCAACTTTTTGTTGAAATATTGTAACTGCAAAGAGTATTCTACTTATTATTGAGTTATTATTCATTAGATCAATCCC
>JZKD02S0238818.1:0-21346 GCA_000966675.3 Picea glauca | reverse complement strand
ACCATTCACTTGGTAACATCGACATAGTTGTATAGACTATCTTATGAATATAGGACCATCATCGCCATCTGTTTCATCAGCTACATCATCACTCGAAACCATACTCTATCTGAGTAATTTAGACATGATGTTGGATAAGTCACTCACATCACAGAGTGACACAAGAGCCATTCTTCTAATCTGGACATATGTCCTAGAAAAATAAATGTCCTGAACCATTTTCCGTTTGGGAAATATCTGTCCATTGATCATCTATCTAGCTGATAATCATTTTCAACACTGCTAATAGTATTCAAGGCAATCAGAACAATATCATTCAATAGAAAACAACCATGTCTATTCATAGTAGTACACAACTACAATCCAGTGGTACACTACCACACCAAGTACCACACATGTACTTGATTAGTGACGTATAGTCACAAACAATGGAACACATCCACCATAGTAGTATACATCTACTGTCTAGAAACATACAATCTTCATAACAATCATCTGATATCAACCTGCATAGAAATAATGTTATGATATAAACTGAATCATCTAGGCCATTCTTCCACTCACATCTGTGAGATCTTGGAAGAGCATTTGCCCTCAAAAGGTAAAACATGAATGATGAGCTATCTGGACTATTCTTCTCAAGCAAGGAAGAATAACTATCCTGATTTCTGAGCCTGGACCATTCCTCCGACACTAGAAAAAGTGTAACTTGGAGAGAATGAGTTTTCCCTAAGGAATGTCTGACCTCGATTGCCGAACCTAGACCATTCCCCACACTGGGCCATTCCTCCGGCACTAAACAAAGTGCAACCTGGAGAGAATGAATCTTCCCTAAGGAATGATTGTTTGGACCATTTCCTAAGGAAATGACTGTTCTGCACCAACCTCCAAAACAGACCATTCCCCATGTTAACCACAATGGGAAATCACTGTCTAGTGAGGCGGGCCATTCTTCTTGAGTAACCCTCAAGAAGAGAGACTTCCCTAGACCATTCCTCATGTTAACCACAATGGGAAATCGCTATCTATGGTACATCAACAATCCATCGAACTGCTTTCATTACGAAAATGACCGTTCGATCTGGACCCTTTTCTAAACTGGAAAAATGCCTGTCCTTCATAAATCTCAAACCACTTTCTGAATCTGGAAAGGAACTGCTGATCCTGGACCATTTTTCGAACTGAAAAATGACTTTCCATCGATCAACCCTCCCAACCTGGGAGTCATATCTTCTTTTTTCAATAAGAAAGTCATCTCCACGAGCTCCAACTTGAGTACACAAGCTGTTTCATCTTGGACAAAAGATTTACCAAAATGTCTGCTTATCTGCTCATCTATGGAGATATATATTGGAGAACCACTTTCTCCTTTCTGGACTGCATCACGAAGAATGTAATGCTTGATCTCAAATGTACTTTGGTCTGGAACACTAGTTTTCTCTGAAGGCTTCATATATCTCTGATCAATAAATTATATCATTGTTGGATTCCTCTTTGGTTCCTACTAGCTCACAACATCGCGGCAAGGGTCAAACTGGAACATATCCATATGACACTTCTTCTGTCATCATGAGATCTTTGTCATGGATTGGTAATCCATCATCCCGATCTTCTAAGTATTCATTCTGATACAATATCTTTGTTATAGAAAGTCTTCACCATGCTTCTGTTGTGCATTGGAGGTTCTCCACCAAGTTGTCTTCTTCCATCTACATACAAGGGTCTCTTTCTAGTATGCCTCAAAGCCTTGAGGTTGCTCTTCATACGCTCTTTGTTCAATTTCTCTGGAGAACAATTTTTGCATTCATCTGATGTAGAACTCCAACCCATGGATATTGTGGATGATATAATGACTCATGTAGAGGTATGTCTGGTTTATTGGAATGAGTAATCATCACAGTCTTCTCCCTCCATATGGGAGAACCTCTAGTTCTATATCTCACAATGCTTTCTTTCATAAGTCTTCCATACACTGTTCTTCATCACAACTTTCAGTTCCTTTGCTTGATTGCTTTTAGTGAGTTCATATCAAGTTGGTAATCTTGTGATTCTTGATACAATGACTAGTTGTTCTGGATTTTTTTCTTTCTTTCTTGGAATCTTCATGTTCTTCCTCATGTTTCTCTTTAGCTCTTGGGTCCATGGAGTTTCTTATATATTCCATGCCCTAGATATTCCACTTCTTTCTTTCATCATAGGATCACGGATGTGGATGGATAAACAGGGATAATTTAAGGCTGCTCTTCAAAGAAAACTTCTTCTAAGGTCAAACTGAACACGTACTGCCTTTCATGGCTACTACCATGGATATATACTTCATCATCTTCAATGGATCATAGGACTAGCTCCCTCCTAATCCTTGCTTCATGTATGAGTGCATGTTTTTCTTTTGGAAATACATAATCGTCTCCCTCCATAATCCACGCTTCCGTCTGCATCCTTATTGCCTTCTGCGAGGTGTCATAAGTCTTTCTCCAATTTCTTCTTGATTGCTGACTTCTTCTCTTTTACTTCAATATTGATTCTGATTTCAACTTATCTTGTAGCTGCTACTTATGTAATAACTTCCACATGAATTGTTTGATGTACTTCATCCTTTCATTTGTATTGTCTGACTTGTAGTCATAATTATAGCAATCCTTTTTGTTTCTTCCATATGTATAGTTTCTCTTTGAACACATGATCTTATAAGAAGTAGATATGCAAGATATGTACAAAAAACATGGTATGTACAAGAACTATGAAGAGTATTGTTACCTTGTTTTAGAAGAAGAAGTATGTTTTATCCTGCTTGGTCTTCTTTGTAGGTTCCTTTTCTTTGGAAATTGATGCTTCATGTGTCCCCTTCCTTTTATTTATCTCGGGACAATGATTCTTGTAGTGACCATACTTTCGACAGTTGAAGCATTGTATTTCTGACATGTCTTTCTCTTGATTTGGCTTCTTCCTTGAACCAAATCTCCTTTTGTTCCTGAAATTCTTGAATCTTGTTGTAAAGGCTTGATCATCGTACTTATTTTGGGGTTTCTCTTTTGCACTGATCATGGATTCTTCTTGAGCACAACAAGTCCAAAGTTCTTCAAATGTAGGATACTCCTTCCTTGTGTTCATGCTTGCGGAAAATGCATCGCATGCCTTGGGAATATCGTCGAGTACTATCTTTAGCAGTTCCTTCTCTGAGATGATCTCTTCAATAACTTGTAGTTGATCTCTTAACTGAGAGATCCTCACAAAATATGATGTTATGCTGTCATCATCATTCATCTTCATGTCATAGAGCTCATTATTTAGACTCATTACTTATCTAATTTTTCTAACCGAGAAGAGGTTTATTAGGGCATCGTACATCTTCTTTAATGAGTCAAGATGGGAGATGTAGGGTATCAAGTGGTCTTTTATAGAGTCCACTATGATACTCATGGAATTGATGTCACTGTCTTTGAACTTCTCCATAACTACAATGTTTTGCGGTTCCTTCTCTTTTCCTTCTTCAAACTCTAGTCCCACGATCTTTCCTTTCACGATATCCAACACTTTATTCTTAGCAAGGATGAGGTAAATCCTTGTCTTCCATTATCTGAAGTTAGAAGCTCCATCTAACTTGTTTTATGACTTCATAGAGTAAGTCATGACTTCTTTGACTTGGCCAACCCTAGATTTGACCAGAAACTCAAACTTGACGTCTTATCTTGCTGAGAGTACCAGGAGTTGCACTAGGATGGGGCACGCTAGTCTATCAAGAAATTAGGTCAATCCATTCACTTAAGGTGCCTAAACAAGAGGATTAGGGTTTCTGCAACTGCACCTGCTAGTAACCCTAGTGACAGTGCTTTAGTAGCTGCTCCTGCTAGAAACCCTAGCGACAATTCTTCAATGAGATTAGTATCCTTATGGCTATGCTCCCTTCCAGTGGTTAGACTTAATGAAGGAGGTGTGGGTCCATATCCTGTTAGAATATAATGGATGTGATTGTTTTACCATCGACAATATAACTATTTTCACCAAACCATAGGCTGAAGCCACCCTTCGAGCACCTTAACCTTGACAAAGAATCATTCTGGAAGCAAACCCTAGGCTAGATAGCCAAACAAAGGGTAGCGCACCTTTCCCCAAGGATAGCACACCAAACAAGGGATGATCATATAGTCCAAAGAATAACCAAGAGATAGTCCAAGAAAAAATGCAATCTGCTAGCTGCAGCAACTGCAACGACAACTCTCCTCCAAACTTGCGCACAAACTGGGAAACTGCAGTGCGCACAAGTGCTGCTCTGCAATTCTGAGAATGCCTGCCAGAATGAAGACTGGCCTCTTGTATTTATACTAATTCTAGCTAACTACTTGGGCCGAATTCTCATTTTGGGTGTCTATTTACTTAGTATATAATATTTCTTCTGGCCGACTTCTTCTCTTGTAGGCTAATAACCTAATACCAATTATCGTCTTGAGTCAACTTGTCTTCTAGGGTTATTAGCCAACTCATTGGGGTTTCTTCTTGCTTCCCAAAATATTCTATTCTCGTCAAGTTTACATGTGGAGGTAAATACGTCCCTCAACTACCATAATATTAACATTATCTTCTACTGTTTATAAAGATTATTAACCATGATTAGTGATAGAGAGGGGTCACTTTTTGTATATGAATTTTATGGCCTTCAAACAACATGCTTTCTGCACAGATTTCAATTTAATTACTAGCATTGAATCTAATGATACGTGATGGCTGAGGTGGTTGTTATCCATATGCCAAAATAACCTGCATAAATTTCAACTTAAAAAACAAAAACAAAATAGTTAAATAATGTATTATGTTACTTCCATGTGTCCTTTGTTTTCCGTTGTCATGCAACGACACCATCATGTTAGTGTTTTGGTAGTTGTGGGAGGATATTTCCCTCCTAGATGACCTTTCTTAGATGCAGAGAATATTTCAGAAGCAAGAGATCCATTGGACATATGTTGAAATACCCTAGAAGATAAGTTGACCCATAAGAATAAATTATAATGAAAAATACACCTTCCCAGAAGATAAGTTATCTCAACTAAAAGGACATGAAGACTATAAATAAGGAGGTGCCTTAGATCATTTGTTCACTCACTCACATTCTCCCAGCTACATAGAAGCAAGACACAAGTTTGGAGGAGGTGACACAATCGCTGCATCTACACATTTTATTATTGCTCAGTATTTTGGTATCTCTCTCTTGTGCACTACTCCTTGAGGAGGTGCGCTACCTTTGTATGGTGCTACTGCTGTAGTTGGGGCAGTATTTATGGTTAAGCTAGCACTTGTGCTAGGGTTTATTTGATTGGAGTTGCTTTGTGAACATAATCTATCTAAGAAAGGTTTCACTATCCCAAGGACGTTGCACTATATAATGAGCACTATCCCAAGGACGTTGGAAATAATTCCTTCACAAAGCAGTGCACCCTAACCTAGCACACCCCCTGAAACCCTCAGCATGTAGTTTGGTGAAGATTGAAAAATCAAGTTTTTTCAGTGCTAGGGTTTCTACCGACGAAAATGTCAACCAATATGAGAGTTGAGGATAGATTGGATGGAGCAAATAACTTCAGATATTGGAAGCATAGAATACAACTCATTCTATAGGAGAATGAATTATTGTATCACGTCAAGAAGATGCTTCTAGAACTTGAATACGAAGAAACAAAGGCAAAGTTCAAGAAAAATGAGATCAATGCCAAGAGGATCTTGACAGACTCAATCAAGGATCACTTGATACCCAATGTATCAGAAATCAAGACACTGAAGGAGATGTTTGATTCCATAACCAAACTTTATGAAAGTAAGAATACCAGTCAAAATTTTATTGAGGCATCAACTCAGAAACGTGACAATGAACAAGTAAGAAACAACAGTCAAATATTTTATGAAGATCTCACAGATCAAGGATCAATTAGCAGCTGTTAGAGATCCACTATAAGACAATGAACTTGTGACCACCACACTCAATGGATTCCCTCCCTCATGGGACCCATTTTTCCAAGGAATTTGCAAAAGAAGGAGATTTACCAAGTTTGACAAGTTATGGTCAGATTTCATTCAAGAGGAATCCATGATGATATCCAAGACACAAAATACTAATGAGGATGAAAATCAAGCACTTGACGCTCAAGTGAAGAAGAGAAATAAAAGGGAAGAAGGAAGCCCAAAGAAGTCTAAGAGACCTCGTTACAAGAAGGCTGCGTCAAATATCAGATGCTACAGTTGCCATAAGTTGGGACATTATGCCTTCCAATGTCCAAATAGAAATGAAAAGGAGAAGAAGAAACACCATGCACATGCAACAGATGCATAAGAGCACTTAAAGTCATCAAATGATGAAGAATTTGTCTTTTAGACAATGGTGTTTTCATATGAACGATAGAAGGAAACTCAAGTAGGACAATAACACCAGACTCCAGGTTTGATATTTTATATTGTTGTTGCTTAAGAAAGTATTGTACCTAGGATAACAGTATTTACAACTTTATTATTTACTATTGCTATCAAATGTTTAGGCACACCTGAATATTGTCGGCACAATTGCCATTAAAAAAATGCTTATTGTTGATGAAATACTTGTCTACAAGAAGAAATTGATATCCTCTAGGAGATGTTCTTGATTTACTAACCATTCCATAGAGGTTACCATGGAAATGTTGTTCTTGTCTCTTGTTCCAGGCAAGTCATAAGTGATAGCTTTGAGAAGGAGCTATGATGATGATTGCATGAGGAAACTATTTAGATAGTCTCTAGCCGATCCATAGAAATATGTACATGAACATACACACCCATGTAAAGTAGAAGTGGAAGAAGAATATCTCTTATGGATATTGACTGTGAGGAGAATAAGGCTCCAAAGATGACCGTATAGTTGATTCGACCACTCTTTAGATCATCATGAAGAGTCAGTAGTGCTAGAAGGGTCTACCTCGAAATGATGCAGTAAAACCAACATGTTCTCATGATACCTTGCATAATGCAAAGGAGATACAGATGCATGGCATTGATAAGCCATAATATGAAGAGAAGAAAATGACTTTACTAGTGGTGAGGCAGGCGACCCCACCAAGTACCAGTTCAAAAGGAGCTAGATTTTAGAGGGAGTCAACCCTTAGAATCTAGTTGGGAGGAGTAACCTCCCAGTGCAGTCCATAGGAGATCAGACTTTAGAAGAATTCAACAGATGCAACATAATAAGGTGGCTCTGGAGATCGTATAGACTCAGAGGGAGTCAATCTTTAGAGGGAGCATGCATATTCAGAGTGAGTCTGATCTAAGAGAGAGTTAATGGCTTATAGAATTTCATTCAGAAAGTATTCCTTCTTAGATTCAGATAGGAGAGAGAGACGTCTTCTAGTACTGACAAACATGTGCCATGAATTGAGGAGGCTAGATCGAATATTTAGAGGCTTCCATGAGATGTGAGATCTCCTGGGATGATTCCCTTATCTAAATAGACCTTGCTGTAGTGACATAAGAGGCAGCCAGTCAGAAGGACTGGGATATAGATTTTTCCTTAGTTCCAGAAACCACACATGTTTTTCAGTTATGTGGCACTGACGAGCAACATCATTGATTCATAGCCTTCCACCATTGAAGAAGCTGCTGATAAGTAGGAATGGAAGGATTCCATGATGGAGGACTAACAATCCATCATGAAGAATGATGTGTGAGAGTTGGTTTCGAGACCATAAGGGAAGTCAATAATGACTTCCAAGTTGATCTACAAGATCAAACATGCTGCAGATGGAAACATAGAAATGTACAAAGCTTGATTTGTGGCTTGAGTATTCTCCCAGCAAGAGGGAGAATATTATTTTTGGCGTCAGAAGTCACTCCTTGATTGCAGCAGGAGCAGAGCCCAATGCCCATCAATTTAAATGTTACGATTTGTTGATAGAGGGTGATGAATGGAAGTAAACTCTGAACAATATCGTTCTAACTCAGAAAAATGGGTTGGAACAGTTAAGACAGGTGAGGTCTTGATCTAATTTAAGCCAGTAATTTTGCATAGTAGTGAGTAAGTGGAGGGAAAAAAAAAGGAAATAAAGTCTGCTTTGGACATCCGGTCTTCCAGCAGCCTTTAAAAAGGGGAAAAGTCATAAATATGAGATCCTCTCAAATCTGAGAAACTTCAAGAAAATTAAGATGCTGCAAAACTAATATAATCAAACATAAATTATATAGTCATTAAAACACCCGACTGGATCATCCATGTCTGGGCTCTTAAGATTCAGAGGAAAAAGGGGAGGAAGATGCTGGATTCCATTAAACAAGAAGTCTCAAATATCAATCTATAACCAGGGAACCAAAGGCCTCGTTAAAGATTTACAATTGGGAGCTTAGCTCTACCATCCATCCATACAAAAATACAAAAAATGAGTATATATACTCAGAGAAATTCACCCCCTTGGCAGAAGAAGGGTAGCTAAGACAATAAAATCCAACTTAGCGTGTGCAGGCTCCTTTGGTCAGACGAGGACATCGGATTGACATGGCTTCTTTAGGAAAACCTGCACACAGGATGATCTTGGGAAAACTGCCTACCAGAACCTCCATGCCTTACATTTAAGGAGTGAGGTGAGGTTTCAACCTCCTCCTCCTACCTTTATTTACCTCTAGCATAGATCAGGATCGAGACTGAGTTGAATTGGCACCCAGAGAACGCGGCGACGCCTCCTACAGCTAAACCTGACGCTTTGGCCCTTTGCGCAGCTCTTTCTATCACCCCAAGTAACCACGGGCCGTGACCCTGCGTCTATCTTCAAAGGTGCTTTTCGTATTTCATGTTTCGGTGATTCCAGATGCAATGGAGGAGCAACCCCCTGTCTTTCAAAGTTTCGGTAGCTGAAATGCCGAAACGACTAATCCACAATCAATGGACGGATTGGATTTAATATGGACGATCACAATGAACCTTAATTTATTTTGGGGATTCTCCCACTGAGAGTTCTCTTTCCTTTGCTCTCGACCCTTGTATTTCAAAATCCCGGTAGCCGAAATGCCGAAACAACTAATCTGCAATCAATGGCTAGATTTGATTTAATATGGATGGTCACGATGAACCTTAATGTATTTCGGGGATTCTCCCACCGAGAGTTCTCGTTCCTTTTCTCTCAACCCTTGTATTTCAAAGTCCTGGTAGCCGAAATGGTGACCGGACTTAATCAGATGCCATGTGTCCCGACTAGATCAGAAGACCATGATCATTTCGGTGTTTCAGGACCCACCTTGCCACACGATAAACGCTGGCGCCCTTTCCCCAGGCCTGTTTCCTTTGTGACCAGGCACCAAGACCATGGGCCCACCTCCTGGGGGCTTTTACATTTCACGTTTTGGCAATTCCAGATGCAGTGGAGGAATGACCCCCTGTCTTTCAAAGTCATGGTAGCCGAAATGCCGAAATGGCTAATCTGTAATCAATGGTCGGATTTGATTTAATATGGATGGTCACGATGAACCTTAATGTATTTCGAGGATTCTCCCACTGGGATTTTGCGTTCCTTTTCTCTCAAACCTTGTATTTCAAAGTCCCGGTAGCCAAAATGGCGACCAGACTTAATCAGGCGCCATGTGTCCCGACTGGATCGAACGACCACGATCATTTCATGACTTTGGCCCTAAGGGATGAGCCCATGTGATAAACCTTGTGCAAATCCATGGCTCTGGCTTACCCGATGACCGTTGATCTGCTCCATCGATGGATATTCATTGCTAAAAAGTAAAAATGCCTGCCTGCTTGATTTTTAACCCGAAAATAGAGGTTTATGCATGCTGCGCTTGGGCGCTCATGGCTGCGACCTTGGATAAATTCATTTGATGGGTCTTAAGCCCCATTTCATTTATTTTTACACCAAGGGCCTGAAATCAGAGAGAAACACCCCCCTTACAAGAATTGGTGCTAACATTTGGCTCCATGGGGGATAGGGTCGTCCCTGTGATGCTCTAAGAACTCCTTCTGCAATTCCAGTTGCCTTCTGTTGGGCTATGGGGTCGAGATCAAAACACCCTGCTTAAAAATACATGCCGATAAGTGAAAATAAAAAATAAACACACATGCTCCAAGGAGCTTATTTATGTACAGTCCTATACTAATAAATTCCTTTACATGAGGCTAGGTGAAAGAAAACTTCCACCATAGCCAATCAAGCAACTTCCTGAATAGAAGCTCCTTCCTTCTGTCGATGATCACAAATAGATGGTGTAACCGTGATAGCATAATGGTTACGCTCTTCAACTCCTCCTTACAGGCTGAAGTTGANCTGTTAGAATATAATGGATGTGATTGTTTTACCATCGACAATATAACTATTTTCACCAAACCATAGGCTGAAGCCACCCTTCGAGCACCTTAACCTTGACAAAGAATCATTCTGGAAGCAAACCCTAGGCTAGATAGCCAAACAAAGGGTAGCGCACCTTTCCCCAAGGATAGCACACCAAACAAGGGATGATCATATAGTCCAAAGAATAACCAAGAGATAGTCCAAGAAAAAATGCAATCTGCTAGCTGCAGCAACTGCAACGACAACTCTCCTCCAAACTTGCGCACAAACTGGGAAACTGCAGTGCGCACAAGTGCTGCTCTGCAATTCTGAGAATGCCTGCCAGAATGAAGACTGGCCTCTTGTATTTATACTAATTCTAGCTAACTACTTGGGCCGAATTCTCATTTTGGGTGTCTATTTACTTAGTATATAATATTTCTTCTGGCCGACTTCTTCTCTTGTAGGCTAATAACCTAATACCAATTATCGTCTTGAGTCAACTTGTCTTCTAGGGTTATTAGCCAACTCATTGGGGTTTCTTCTTGCTTCCCAAAATATTCTATTCTCGTCAAGTTTACATGTGGAGGTAAATACGTCCCTCAACTACCATAATATTAACATTATCTTCTACTGTTTATAAAGATTATTAACCATGATTAGTGATAGAGAGGGGTCACTTTTTGTATATGAATTTTATGGCCTTCAAACAACATGCTTTCTGCACAGATTTCAATTTAATTACTAGCATTGAATCTAATGATACGTGATGGCTGAGGTGGTTGTTATCCATATGCCAAAATAACCTGCATAAATTTCAACTTAAAAAACAAAAACAAAATAGTTAAATAATGTATTATGTTACTTCCATGTGTCCTTTGTTTTCCGTTGTCATGCAACGACACCATCATGTTAGTGTTTTGGTAGTTGTGGGAGGATATTTCCCTCCTAGATGACCTTTCTTAGATGCAGAGAATATTTCAGAAGCAAGAGATCCATTGGACATATGTTGAAATACCCTAGAAGATAAGTTGACCCATAAGAATAAATTATAATGAAAAATACACCTTCCCAGAAGATAAGTTATCTCAACTAAAAGGACATGAAGACTATAAATAAGGAGGTGCCTTAGATCATTTGTTCACTCACTCACATTCTCCCAGCTACATAGAAGCAAGACACAAGTTTGGAGGAGGTGACACAATCGCTGCATCTACACATTTTATTATTGCTCAGTATTTTGGTATCTCTCTCTTGTGCACTACTCCTTGAGGAGGTGCGCTACCTTTGTATGGTGCTACTGCTGTAGTTGGGGCAGTATTTATGGTTAAGCTAGCACTTGTGCTAGGGTTTATTTGATTGGAGTTGCTTTGTGAACATAATCTATCTAAGAAAGGTTTCACTATCCCAAGGACGTTGCACTATATAATGAGCACTATCCCAAGGACGTTGGAAATAATTCCTTCACAAAGCAGTGCACCCTAACCTAGCACACCCCCTGAAACCCTCAGCATGTAGTTTGGTGAAGATTGAAAAATCAAGTTTTTTCAGTGCTAGGGTTTCTACCGACGAAAATGTCAACCAATATGAGAGTTGAGGATAGATTGGATGGAGCAAATAACTTCAGATATTGGAAGCATAGAATACAACTCATTCTATAGGAGAATGAATTATTGTATCACGTCAAGAAGATGCTTCTAGAACTTGAATACGAAGAAACAAAGGCAAAGTTCAAGAAAAATGAGATCAATGCCAAGAGGATCTTGACAGACTCAATCAAGGATCACTTGATACCCAATGTATCAGAAATCAAGACACTGAAGGAGATGTTTGATTCCATAACCAAACTTTATGAAAGTAAGAATACCAGTCAAAATTTTATTGAGGCATCAACTCAGAAACGTGACAATGAACAAGTAAGAAACAACAGTCAAATATTTTATGAAGATCTCACAGATCAAGGATCAATTAGCAGCTGTTAGAGATCCACTATAAGACAATGAACTTGTGACCACCACACTCAATGGATTCCCTCCCTCATGGGACCCATTTTTCCAAGGAATTTGCAAAAGAAGGAGATTTACCAAGTTTGACAAGTTATGGTCAGATTTCATTCAAGAGGAATCCATGATGATATCCAAGACACAAAATACTAATGAGGATGAAAATCAAGCACTTGACGCTCAAGTGAAGAAGAGAAATAAAAGGGAAGAAGGAAGCCCAAAGAAGTCTAAGAGACCTCGTTACAAGAAGGCTGCGTCAAATATCAGATGCTACAGTTGCCATAAGTTGGGACATTATGCCTTCCAATGTCCAAATAGAAATGAAAAGGAGAAGAAGAAACACCATGCACATGCAACAGATGCATAAGAGCACTTAAAGTCATCAAATGATGAAGAATTTGTCTTTTAGACAATGGTGTTTTCATATGAACGATAGAAGGAAACTCAAGTAGGACAATAACACCAGACTCCAGGTTTGATATTTTATATTGTTGTTGCTTAAGAAAGTATTGTACCTAGGATAACAGTATTTACAACTTTATTATTTACTATTGCTATCAAATGTTTAGGCACACCTGAATATTGTCGGCACAATTGCCATTAAAAAAATGCTTATTGTTGATGAAATACTTGTCTACAAGAAGAAATTGATATCCTCTAGGAGATGTTCTTGATTTACTAACCATTCCATAGAGGTTACCATGGAAATGTTGTTCTTGTCTCTTGTTCCAGGCAAGTCATAAGTGATAGCTTTGAGAAGGAGCTATGATGATGATTGCATGAGGAAACTATTTAGATAGTCTCTAGCCGATCCATAGAAATATGTACATGAACATACACACCCATGTAAAGTAGAAGTGGAAGAAGAATATCTCTTATGGATATTGACTGTGAGGAGAATAAGGCTCCAAAGATGACCGTATAGTTGATTCGACCACTCTTTAGATCATCATGAAGAGTCAGTAGTGCTAGAAGGGTCTACCTCGAAATGATGCAGTAAAACCAACATGTTCTCATGATACCTTGCATAATGCAAAGGAGATACAGATGCATGGCATTGATAAGCCATAATATGAAGAGAAGAAAATGACTTTACTAGTGGTGAGGCAGGCGACCCCACCAAGTACCAGTTCAAAAGGAGCTAGATTTTAGAGGGAGTCAACCCTTAGAATCTAGTTGGGAGGAGTAACCTCCCAGTGCAGTCCATAGGAGATCAGACTTTAGAAGAATTCAACAGATGCAACATAATAAGGTGGCTCTGGAGATCGTATAGACTCAGAGGGAGTCAATCTTTAGAGGGAGCATGCATATTCAGAGTGAGTCTGATCTAAGAGAGAGTTAATGGCTTATAGAATTTCATTCAGAAAGTATTCCTTCTTAGATTCAGATAGGAGAGAGAGACGTCTTCTAGTACTGACAAACATGTGCCATGAATTGAGGAGGCTAGATCGAATATTTAGAGGCTTCCATGAGATGTGAGATCTCCTGGGATGATTCCCTTATCTAAATAGACCTTGCTGTAGTGACATAAGAGGCAGCCAGTCAGAAGGACTGGGATATAGATTTTTCCTTAGTTCCAGAAACCACACATGTTTTTCAGTTATGTGGCACTGACGAGCAACATCATTGATTCATAGCCTTCCACCATTGAAGAAGCTGCTGATAAGTAGGAATGGAAGGATTCCATGATGGAGGACTAACAATCCATCATGAAGAATGATGTGTGAGAGTTGGTTTCGAGACCATAAGGGAAGTCAATAATGACTTCCAAGTTGATCTACAAGATCAAACATGCTGCAGATGGAAACATAGAAATGTACAAAGCTTGATTTGTGGCTTGAGTATTCTCCCAGCAAGAGGGAGAATATTATTTTTGGCGTCAGAAGTCACTCCTTGATTGCAGCAGGAGCAGAGCCCAATGCCCATCAATTTAAATGTTACGATTTGTTGATAGAGGGTGATGAATGGAAGTAAACTCTGAACAATATCGTTCTAACTCAGAAAAATGGGTTGGAACAGTTAAGACAGGTGAGGTCTTGATCTAATTTAAGCCAGTAATTTTGCATAGTAGTGAGTAAGTGGAGGGAAAAAAAAAGGAAATAAAGTCTGCTTTGGACATCCGGTCTTCCAGCAGCCTTTAAAAAGGGGAAAAGTCATAAATATGAGATCCTCTCAAATCTGAGAAACTTCAAGAAAATTAAGATGCTGCAAAACTAATATAATCAAACATAAATTATATAGTCATTACAACACCCGACTGGATCATCCATGCCTGGGCTCTTAAGATTCAGTGAAAAAGGGGAGGAAGATGCTGGCTTCCATTAAACAAGAAGTCTCAAATATCAATCTATAACCAGGGAACCAAAGGCCTCGTTAAAGATTTACAATTGGGAACTTAGCTCTACCATCCATCCATACAAAAATACAAAAATTGAGTATATATATTCAGAGAAATTCACCCCCTTGGAAGATGAAGGGTAGCTAAGACAATAAAATCCAACTTAGCGTGTGCAGGCTCCTTTGGTCAGACGAGGACATCAGATTGACATGGCTTCTTTAGGAAAACCTGCACACAGGATGATCTTGGGAAAACTGCCTGCCAGAACCTCCATGCCTTACATTTAAGGAGTGAGGTGAGGTTTCAACCTCCTCCTCCTACCTTTATTTACCTCTAGCAGAGATCAGGATCGAGAATGAGTTGAATTGGCACCCGGAGAACGCGGCGACGCCTCCTACAACTAAACCTGACGCTTTGGCCCTTTGCGCAGCTCTTTCTATCACCCCAAGTGACCACGGGCCGTGACCCTGTGCCTATCTTCAAAGGTGCTTTTCGTATTTCATGTTTCGGTGATTCCAGATGCAATGGAGGAGCAACCCCCTGTCTTTCAAAGTCCCGGTAGCCGAAATTCCGAAACGACTAATCCACAATTAATGGAAGGATTGGATTTAATATGGATGATCACAATGAACCTTAATTTATTTTGGGGATTCTCCCACCGAGAGTTCTCTTTCCTTTGCTCTCGACCCTTGTATTTCAAAATCCCGGTAGCCGAAATGCCGAAACAACTAATCCACAATCAATGGCCAGATTTGATTTAATATGGATGGTCACGATGAACCTTAATGTATTTCGGGGATTCTCCCACCGAGAGTTCTCGTTCCTTTGCTCTCGACCCTTGTATTTCAAAGTCCTGGTAGCCGAAATGGTGACCGGACTTAATTAGATGCCATGTGTCCCGACTAGATCAGAAGACCATGATCATTTCGGCGTTTCAGGACCTGCCTTGCCACACGATAAATGCTGGCGCCCTTTCCCCAGGCCTGTTTCCTTTGTGAACAGGCACCAAGACCATGGGCCCACCTCCTGGGGGCTTTTACATTTCACGTTTTGGCAATTCCAGATGCAGTGGAGGAACGACCCCCTGTCTTTCAAAGTCATGGTAGCCGAAATGCCGAAATGGCTAATCCGTAATCAATGGTCGGATTTGATTTAATATGGATGGTCACGATGAACCTTAATGTATTTCGAGGATTCTCCCACTGGGATTTTGCGTTCCTTTTCTCTCAAACCTTGTATTTCAAAGTCCCGGTAGCCAAAATGGCGACCAGACTTAATCAGGCGCCATGTGTCCCGACTGGATCGAACGACCACGATCATTTCATGACTTTGGCCCTAAGGGATGAGCCCATGTGATAAACCTTGTGCAAATCCATGGCTCTGGCTTACCCGATGACCGTTGATCTGCTCCATCGATGGATATTCATTGCTAAAAAGTAAAAATGCCTGCCTGCTTGATTTTTAACCCGAAAATAGAGGTTTATGCATGCTGCGCTTGGGCGCTCATGGCTGCGACCTTGGATAAATTCATTTGATGGGTCTTAAGCCCCATTTCATTTATTTTTACACCAAGGGCCTGAAATCAGAGAGAAACACCCCCCTTACAAGAATTGGTGCTAACATTTGGCTCCATGGGGGATAGGGTCGTCCCTGTGATGCTCTAAGAACTCCTTCTGCAATTCCAGTTGCCTTCTGTTGGGCTATGGGGTCGAGATCAAAACACCCTGCTTAAAAATACATGCCGATAAGTGAAAATAAAAAATAAACACACATGCTCCAAGGAGCTTATTTATGTACAGTCCTATACTAATAAATTCCTTTACATGAGGCTAGGTGAAAGAAAACTTCCACCATAGCCAATCAAGCAACTTCCTGAATAGAAGCTCCTTCCTTCTGTCGATGATCACAAATAGATGGTGTAACCGTGATAGCATAATGGTTACGCTCTTCAACTCCTCCTTACAGGCTGAAGTTGATATGAAATAGGGCAACTCCAAATTGTGAAGGAAATACAACTCCATGTGCTCCTTCACAGGCTCATAGGACCAGTGGTAAACTCCATAAAATGGGCGTTAGGCAGCCTCATTTGCTACACAGTTGTTCACGCATGGCTGAATATATCTGGTAGGCTCAAGAGGGTCAAAGGTTGGTGTAGGCTGACTGATCTCAGGCGGTGGCTGCTCACAGGCAGGCCCTGGACAGGAGACAAACTGCTCCTCTGGTTCTTCTGGTTCTTCTTCTTGGCTCTCCCAAGGGTCAGATTCATAATGGCCATAAACATGACCCATGGGAAAGCTCTTTTCCTCATCATGTTGCTCATGAAGGTTGATTTCCTCGCAATTCCCTTCATTTGTGAACAGAGGAAAAGACTTCACATTATTCTCTTTACTAGAATGATCATCAAAGCTGGGTGAGCAAAAAACTCCCCCATCTTGTAAAAAAGGAACGATCTCTTGATCCTTCTTTTCAATCCCAAATGTAAATACTGTTATGACCTTATAATGTACCTTTTTGTTCATACTTTTTGCTATCATTACATCCTTTTCCCACTCACATTTAAGCCTACATTATCACCTTAACCTATCTTTCCAAAGGTATATAACGTTTCTTCTCTTTGCTATATGTTTAATTTGTTTTACATGTAATTTTACATTACTCTCATACTTAGCCATAGATCAGAAACATATAGTAGCTGAAATAGTTCAAACTGCAGATTATTGTTGCTACTTGAAGACCCGTTGCTGAAATAGTCAAAAACACGCAAATCCCATTGCTGAAACAGTCTGTGATCTGCGATGCTGGAACAACAATTCACACAGCAGTAACAAGAAGGAGCTGTCACATTGGACGCAATAACCGCACCTTAAGACAACACCTACCATCGCTGCTGCTTGAGACCACGTTGCTGAAACAGTCAAACAAAACGCAAATCCCGTTGCTGAAACAATCCGTGATTTGCGATGCTGAAACANGTAATCAATGGTCGGATTTGATTTAATATGGATGGTCACGATGAACCTTAATGTATTTCGAGGATTCTCCCACTGGGATTTTGCGTTCCTTTTCTCTCAAACCTTGTATTTCAAAGTCCCGGTAGCCAAAATGGCGACCAGACTTAATCAGGCGCCATGTGTCCCGACTGGATCGAACGACCACGATCATTTCATGACTTTGGCCCTAAGGGATGAGCCCATGTGATAAACCTTGTGCAAATCCATGGCTCTGGCTTACCCGATGACCGTTGATCTGCTCCATCGATGGATATTCATTGCTAAAAAGTAAAAATGCCTGCCTGCTTGATTTTTAACCCGAAAATAGAGGTTTATGCATGCTGCGCTTGGGCGCTCATGGCTGCGACCTTGGATAAATTCATTTGATGGGTCTTAAGCCCCATTTCATTTATTTTTACACCAAGGGCCTGAAATCAGAGAGAAACACCCCCCTTACAAGAATTGGTGCTAACATTTGGCTCCATGGGGGATAGGGTCGTCCCTGTGATGCTCTAAGAACTCCTTCTGCAATTCCAGTTGCCTTCTGTTGGGCTATGGGGTCGAGATCAAAACACCCTGCTTAAAAATACATGCCGATAAGTGAAAATAAAAAATAAACACACATGCTCCAAGGAGCTTATTTATGTACAGTCCTATACTAATAAATTCCTTTACATGAGGCTAGGTGAAAGAAAACTTCCACCATAGCCAATCAAGCAACTTCCTGAATAGAAGCTCCTTCCTTCTGTCGATGATCACAAATAGATGGTGTAACCGTGATAGCATAATGGTTACGCTCTTCAACTCCTCCTTACAGGCTGAAGTTGAGATGAAATAGGGCAGCTCCAAATTGTGAAGGAAATACAACTCCATGTACTCCTTCACAGGCTCATAGGACCAGTGGTAAACTCCATAAAATGGGTGTTAGGCAGCCTCATTTGCTACACAGTTGTTCACGCATGGCTGAATATCTCTGGTAGGCTCAGGAGGGTCAAAGGTTGGTGTAGGCTGACTAATCTCAGGCGGTGGCTGCTCACAGGCAGGCCCTGGACAGGAGGCAAACTGCTCCTCTGGTTCTTCTGGTTCTTCTTCTTGGCTCTCCCAAGGGTCAGATTCATAATGGCCATAAACATGACCCATGGGAAATCTCTTTTCCTCATCATGTTTCTCAGGAAGGTTGATTTCCTCGCAATGCCCTTCATTTGTGAACAGAGGAAAAGACTTCATAGTATTCTCTTTACTAGAATGATCATCAAAGTTGGGTGAGCAAAAAACTCCCCCATCTTGTAAAAAAGGAACGATCTCTTGATCCTTCTTTTCAATCCCAAATGTAAATACTGTTAGGACCTTATAATGTACCTTTTTGTTCATACTTTTTGCTATCATTACATCCTTTTCCCACTCACATTTAAGCCTACATTATCACCTTAACCTATCTTTCCAAAGGTATATAACGTTTCTTCTCTTTGATATATGTTTAATTTGTTTTACATGTAATTTTACATTACTCTCATACTTAGCCATAGATCAGAAACATATAGTAGCTGAAATAGTTCAAACTGCATATTATTGTTGCTGCTTGAATACCCGTTGCTGAAATAGTCAAAAACACGCAAATCCCGTTGCTGAAACAGTCTGTGATCTGCGATGCTGGAACAACAATTCACACAGCAGTAACAAGAAGGAGCTGTCACATTGGCCGCAATAGCCGCACCTTAAGACAACACCTACCATCGCTGCTGCTTGAGACCACGTTGCTGAAACAGTCAAACAAAACGCAAATCCCGTTGCTGAAACAATCCGTGATTTGCGATGCTGAAACANATGTAAATGTTATGTGTTTAAAGAAAATGGATCAGTTTGCAACACATAGATTAAGGGATTACTCATGCAAAATACACATAGACAACATCATAATCAATGAACATAAGCACATAAACACAACAATTGATAAAGGAGTTCACCCCTCTCTTGGGCTACATCTCCTGGTCCATCTTCTAATGGATCATTATTATTAATTGCTCAAAAGTGCTCAAAAACATGTCTTACAATGCTCAAACTGACAAACTGACTGCTCCAATGGCTTCAGAGCATCCAAAAACCCATGTCTGGGTTCTTTCGGCACCTCAATCGGTCGAAAAACGAAGAAGTTAGGCCTCCTTGAAGTCCCCCCTTCAAGCTTGTTGTCTCTGCATCTACAAACCGCACCCTTCTTGAATGAACCTGGCACACACACAATAAATAGCGTGAAAACCCAGCACCGGGCGTAACCGCGCCAACGGTGCAAACTGTAGGATGGTTATGGGTGCGCTAGCCCCCAACCGCCTAACACCGGGCACATGGAGGTCTTAAGACCTTGTGCATTTGTGAAAAGGGCTAACTACCAAACTGTTTGAAAACTGCCCATGCACCTTTCCGTATAGCCAAAGGTCATATAACACACAATAGAACCAGGGCTTATATATATAAGTGCCACACCATTCCATGGTGGTCGAGACTATACCCGTTACAACTCCTGCGCGGTGTATTCATATGTGGTCACATGTAATATCAATATGACTGCGGGTCGGGGCTAAGCCCTGGCCCGACCCCCCGTCGTTTATTACATAGTTTGAATTCAAATATAATCAAACACATATAAATAACAAGGCACATCTGGTGGTCCATTGGTCAGACGGTCTTTGCGAAGGTGCTATGTGGTGGGGGAGGTCTGGGGCTCGAACCCCATGGACTCCAATAATTTTACATAACGACCCACAAACCAATAAAGGGGTGCCACGTGGCATCCCATGATTGGGCCACGTGGCACCTTACCATTAAACAACGAAATGCCACATGTCGCAGTCTGATTCGACCATGCCTTCCAATCATCATATGCCACATCACTCCTGCCATGTCAGTGTACGGTCGTAAGACCCTGCCACGTCAACCTGTATGGATTGTACAGTCAACATCATTTTTTTTGCTTGTTTGACTTTATGAACAGATAGCAATATCTCTCTCTCCCGATGTCCATTTGAGACGAAATGAGTTGTGTTGGGTTCGCAGCGACGAGGCCTACGCTCTCGTCCGGTTTGAAGCGATTCCGAGCACTTTTATTTTTTGAGCAAAATTTGATCCCCTGATCACACTTAAAGGCTCTTTCTATAAGAGATATGTGTAATTCCTTCCATGCAAATATTTCAATGTCAGTCATAAACAAAATATTTCAATTTCCACCTTAATTAAGATAATTTTATATAAGTTTTATATATAGAAAGTAAGTAATTAAAGTAAAACATTTATTATGTCTAATCCCTTCAACGTTAAACACAAAGTTGACAAGTGGAAATAAAAAAATTATTAATAACAAAAAAACTTATTTCAATGTCTCTCATAAACAAAATATTTCAATCTCCACCTCAATTAAAATAATTGTATATTTCAATCAACATTATAGAGAGAAAGAGAGAGTAACTAAAAGTAAAATGAAATGTTATATGTATAGTTATTTTCTACTTTCCATATTAGGGAGATGTCTAATTCCTTCAATGCTTAATCTGGAGCTACATGTCATGTTAAAATATTTTATTTCAATGTCAACTTCAATTAAAATATTTTAATATCATATATATATATGTCAAACATTCTTCTTGAGTTAGAGGCTATGATGTGTAATTTCTTTAGTGCTCAACATGGAGTTGACATGTGACATTAAAAAATATTTTTAACAAAAAAATGTTCCAATGTCTAACATAAACAAAA
>JZKD02S0238806.1:263089-302530 GCA_000966675.3 Picea glauca | reverse complement strand
CATTAAAATAATTAATCAAAACATCATTATGAGATTTTAGGCTAGAGTTCGCACCTCAATGCAGTGCAAGGAGAATACAATTTTTAGAACGTACATGAGCTCTAGTTCTTGGATTTATTAGCGTTAACTTCATCCAACTACAACCAATATATCAACGGATACGTTTTAGTTAACTCAGACAATAAATTTCATTGAAGGCCTCTCCTTCTTTAAACGCAACTTGCAATGAGAGTTCATTAATTTATTGAAAGCATAACTCCCTTATGAACGCAATAGTTTTTCAAAAAATTAAAATAATTCATAAATAAACGAATACCAAAAGCCATAGTTTTGATTGACAGAACGCATAACCATCAGTGAATAAATTGAATGCTTAAGGGACTAAACTATATTCCTTAAAACTCATACATAAACTCAGATTGAACCAATAGTAATAAAATTATTTAACGAGCGGGAGTATACAAAATATATATATATATGAATTTAAAAATAAAATGAAAATATGCTTAGCGCATTTACCTTTTGAGTTTTGTTTTTTTTTTTTTAAAAAGGGAAAATATTTTTGGAGAAACGTGGGGGATGAGTGACAATTGTAAGACATAGAATTTTTAGAGGGTTTTTCATTAAAACTTAAAATAAATGTGATTTAGGTCAAAACGGGATAAAAATAAAGGGGCATGGGGGAAAGAGGGGGGAGCTATTAGGTATTGTTATGCTGCCGAAATTGAAAACGAGACTGATTGCTTGTGAGGAGTTGGGGATTTTCTTAGCTGTATTAGAGTGGTAGCTCAGCCTTGGAGGCGAGCTGGGAAGCTAGGTATACCTTCTGGATTTGTGTGGCCCCTTTGCGGCTCGGGGGGCTAAGGGGGAAGCAGAGTACCCCTAGAGTTTGGCTGGGAGGTACCGGTGAGTCCTCTACGATCGACATGGAGCAGGAACGACACGACACGCGGACAACACTTGAGGACGATGCTGAGGCAACGGTATGATCTTTAAATTTGTAGTTATAATGCATGGTAACGACGTCGTGAAGTTTATGAATGGATTGCGTAAATGTTATTTATTGCTCTGGACTGCGTAAATTTTATTTATGGTTCTGGACTGTGTAGTTTATTTATTATTGACTGTTTTGGACTGTGTAATTTTTATTAATCATTGCTCTGGACTGCGTAAATTTTATTTATGGCTCTGGACTGCGTAAATTTTGGTTTTCGTTCTGGACGGTGTAATTTGTTTCTTATTGATTGTTCTGGACTATGTAATTTTTATTAACTATTTCTCTGGGTGGTGTAAAAATTTATTTAGGGTTCGGTGCTGTGTAAATTTTTTATGATTTATTGTGCTGGAATCTTAACCCTTTCTCTTACCTGAGATTTGGCCTTTGTTGACACTGAATCTCGGATAAAACCAGCGTGGGCATCACCCACCTACTACCCTTGACATTTTGGTTGAAGCCCTTCAAAAAAAATTTTAACCTTCAACAATATTCACTGTGGTGATATGCGACCGGTGTATTTTTAAATCTCTGTGTATTTTTTTTTATCTCAACGCTTTGGCCCGTTGTATCTCTGTGAAATTTTTAAATCTTTGTGTATTTTTATCTCAGCGCTGTGGCACGTTGAATCTCATTGTATTTTTAGTCCCTGTGTATTTCTATCTCGCTGGCTCTGGGTATTTACTATATTTGGGGCAATACTCTCAGCGCAGTTGCACGTTTTTGTTTTTCTCTCTGCGTAAACATGCCATTTACCTCTGCGTTCTATCAATCCATATCCTGCGTTGAATTTCAGTCGATGTCCATTTTGATTGCATTGATAATCACCTTTGTCTGCGTTTTAAATGCCCAAACCTGCGCATGGATGGCGCTCCTGTACCCATCACAGGGCCCCTTTTTTTTACTATGTTTATTAATGGCAAATTTTATCATGACTGTGCTGATTGTAATAGGGGAGTTTTCTATCACGGTTGTTCTAGGTAGAGTCGTGAACCCAACGAAATTAGTAAACGAGATTACTTAACCCGTTCCCACTTGACCACCGATTTTGGGAAAACAACTAATCTATTTTAGATCGGGTGAGTCCATTGTCCATTCTTACCAGTTTTTTTTGTGAAGTGTAGGTTTTTGGAAACCCCCTGTTCGGGTTCTCAGCCTTAAAACCTAATTACTTAATTCAGCTTCAACCTCAGGTCGCCCCCTTAATTCTCGATAGTAGGGCGGTAATAATGAGCTGGCAGAATTCTTTATAACCCTGACAGTGTCCAGCTCTTGACAGTCGTTGGTAGTAATAGTTTTAATGCTTATTAATTTCTGACAGTCGTTGGTTGTAAGAGTTTTAATGCTTTATTAATTTCTGACAGTCGTTGGTTGTAATTGTATTAATGCTTTATTAATTTTCTTTTAGTTTAAAGAAAAAAAAAGAAAAAAAAACGGGGTGCCTGGTTATTCGCTCACCTTGATGCCCGGTTACTGTCCCCACACGCCTTGAACAATGCCTCATTACTCATTTTATGGTAGCAGTCAGTCTAAGGCTATAAGCGTATTATCATGACAACTGTATGGTCGAGGCAATAAATCTTTTAATATAATATGGGTTTCTAATTCAACTTCCGTAGAGTCTCGCACGGAAATTGATATATGCTACTAAAAATAACCAGGGTCGTTTTACAGTCACTGATAACCGAGGCTCAACTAATTTTTGAAATTTTTTTTTATTGTGAATATATAGAAGAATGGTTGCTCTGCAATGGTAGATGTTGTCAATAGAATGATGACAACTTGAACGAAATTTCCTTGGGATTATTCTTTATCTTTATAGGAATGATTAATATTAGTAACGAAACTGTTGTAATATTATTTTATATCTTGAAATTTTAATTAGATATCGTTACACGGTATTGGAACTATTAAGTTGCTTAGTATAGTTAGGGTCATTACCATGGTGTTGTCATTTAAGGGAAAGGATATTGTAGCTTTATTTGAAAATAGTTAGTTAAATTGCAATTGTTTTTATATTATAAGGTAATGATGCCAACTTTTATGAAGATGTCATGGTAGTTTATTTATTGATACTAACATATGAGATGAAATGGGGATGTTATCCTATGTCAAGGTCTTTATATTGTAAATGTAATGATGCTAGCGTTATGGTGTTGTCATTGTAATTTTATCATGAAATTAGTTAGCGAATTTGCAAATCTTTATAGTACGATGTAATAATGCTAGCCTTGATGGCGATGTCATTGTAGGTGATTGTCGTGGTAAGTTATCATTGAAACACTAAAATGTAATATCCTCGCTTATGGAAAATGCTATATAGCCTTGGTATCATAGGAATTTAAGGACATTGATAATTGTTTACCATGTTGTTGTAGAATAAATGTAATGGTAAGGTTGATCATTATAAGGACGTTTCAATTTTCAACCTAAAAGGGGAAGGTCCTTAAACTAAGAGCAAAAAGCATTATGTGTTAGATTTAGAAATTAATCATGCGTACTCATTTTTATGGTTGGGTTAATGACTCATCGACTAACGGATTTAAATGAAGTAACTGATCTATACTTGAGGCCATGTGAGTCGTAGGTAACGCTGTGTCTTCACTAATTGTCGGTGTCCTTCTATA
Source organism: Picea glauca (assembly GCA_000966675.3). Classification (NCBI taxonomy): domain Eukaryota; kingdom Viridiplantae; phylum Streptophyta; class Pinopsida; order Pinales; family Pinaceae; genus Picea; species Picea glauca. The sequence goes on along the minus strand of JZKD02S0238806.1, from coordinate 298,909 downwards.
TTGCATCGTCCATAGAGGCCGTGGTTGTCCGTTGATTAGTTGTACTTGGTTGGATTGCATTGTTGGGTCTGTTTGCGTCGGGTGGGATTTAGACACCTTTAGTAGCCTTAGTATATATGTCTGTGTGTATTTTCTGTGTAAAGAACCCAGTGCCATATCAAGAGTCTCGGGCCCTTTAAAGGCAAGGTTTCCACTCTTGCAACACACCTGACGGAGATTACTAGTTTCTGCCTAAGCAGTCGGCCAAGAGCCTATCTGACCTTCTCTCTCTCCAGAGCAGAGAACTAAGATTAAACGCCCTGCTTTCTTGTGCAAAAATAGTAAGATCTACTACTATGGATTCTTCCCTCTGTGTTTGTACTGTGCATAACCCAGTGTGTAGTTAAATGTTTGCGTTGTGCACCTTGTGTCTATGGTCGTTTATCGCTTGCAGTTACCCATTGTATGCCTTCAGTCTTCTTGTGATGAACATCATGGTTGCGTCTTGTTGGTGGTCGGGTGGCGACGTAGAGTCAAGTATGTCTGTAACTTCTACACGCGCTCACACACCTTAAACACAAAAAAAAATCCTGTTAAAGAGTCGTTGTCGTAACGAGGAGGCTGTTACAAATGGTATCAGAGTCGGTTCGACCCACGACTTGGGATTCGCTACAACTTTCATTGACATGATTAGATTGATTATACTGTTGTTGATCGAGTTGATTGTGTGCGTGCAAGTAATCATGGTTAGAGGATGTCGCGGAGGCAGACGATGGGGTGCTAGGGGAGGAGGTGTGACACCTCCAGTAGCATCCACGCTTGAGGGGTCTAACCCCCAGGGAGGTGAGCAGGTTCTCGGACAGGAGAAGATAGCAGTGGGCGATGTTATTGGGATGATGAGATCCTTTCAACACATGTCCGAGGCTCTGATCAGTCGATTGGACAGAGACGAGGCCAGGGCACCGACATCTGCTGAGGTTCTGTTGCGTGCACCGACCGTTACAGGTAGCATTCACCGTGAACTCGAGAAGGTAAAATTTCTCGAGTTCTTTGGTGCCCCGGACGACGCAGCCGCCGAGGCATGGTTGGAGAATATGGCGATGTGCTTCGCACTTCGCGATTATACCTCCAACATGAAGGTCCGCATGGTGGTCTTTCAACTGAAGGGGAGCGCTCTTCTATGGTGGAAGACTCTCCTGCCGCAGCTAAACATGGCCATTCAAGACGTGTCATGGGAACTGTTTGAGGAACGGTTCTGAGAGAGGTACCTTTCAGAGGAATTCATTGAGCGTCAGCTCAATGAGTTCAATGCATTACGATAGGGAGGTCGTACGGTGCCCGAGTATGAGGCACGTTTTATGGAGCTGCTCCGATATGCTCCGCACCTTAACACTGAGAAGCTCAAAGTCAACAGGTTCGTGTTTGGCCTTAACAGCAGCCTGCGTGAAAAGGTTAGGATCTTGATGCCTCAAACCTTGCACGACGTTGTGCAAAAGGCCCTCATAGCAGAGGAGGAGCTTATCAGTGGGGGTCAGACCAGGACTCCAGCGAGACCAGTTGGGCAGGGTTCATCTGGTACACTGCAGCATCAGACACCAGCAAGACATACGTCGGGATATCGTGGCTTCCAGAGGGGACCCACTGTTGCTACACCCCGACGACCGCCGCCTCAGCAGCGGACACCTTATCGAGGACCACAGCACCAGCAACAGCGTCGCCCGCAACAACAGTTTAGGCCTGTTCAGCAGAACAGACCAGGGTTTCCGGCTGGTGGGCAGTCATCTTCTACTTCGAGTACCAGGACTACTGGGCCGAAGAAGGGGTGTTGGACGTGTGAGGAGCCACACTACCAGCGCGACTGTCCTGTGGAGAGGACCAGGGCGTCCAGATCAGTCGGACCTGCTACCGTGGGAGATATGGGCAAGGCCCATCAGATTCATGCAACGGTGAATAACCGCTAGGCAGAGCACCAGTCGACGATGCTCGAGATGACATGTACTGTCGCTGATCAGACCCTTAGTATTTTGATAGACCCAGGAGCTACTGAGAGTTTCATTTCTGGTGCAATGCTAAAAAGGATTAAGGTAAAGGCAGTCAAACAGGACGAGTTTAGCTTCATAGAGATGGCTTCGGGAGCCAAACAGAAGGTTGGAGGAAAGGTTACGGGCTGTTCCCTTAACCTAGGAGAGTTTGTCATGAGGGTCAACTTGTACGTCACGATCTTAGGATCTTATGATGTCGTGATCGATATGGATTGGTTGGAATCGCATGAGGCGATACTCAACTGTAAGACGAAACGGTTGAGCTTGGTCGATGACAAAGGACAGAGATGTGTGATTGTAGGATGGAACCAGGGAGTTTCCCTGCTATTCATCTCTTCCTTACAGTTATGGAAGAGTATGCGCAAGGGGTGAAAACTTTATGTGATCCTCGCGCTAAACGAGAAGGGAGTAGCAGAAGGTCTAGAACACCTTCCGGTGGTGAAGGATTTTGCAGACATATTTCCAGAGGATGTGCCTGGGATGCCACCAGAAAGGGAACTGGAGTTTACAATAGACCTGAAACCGGGGACCAAACCGATAGCAAGAATGCCTTATCGGATGTCGACCCCGGAGTTGTAAGAGTTGAAAATGCAACTGAAGGAGTTGTTGGACCTGGGACTGATACGTCCTAGTGTGTCACCATGGGGTGCACCAGTTATTTTCATACGAAAGAAGGACGGATCATGGAGGCTTTGCATTGACTACCGTCAACTGAACAAGGCTACGATCAAGAATCAGTATCCCTTACCAAGAATTGATGATCTGTTCGATCAAATGAAGGGTGTAACTAAATATTCCAGAACTCTAAAGGAAAAATAACCTTGCTAATAAATATTACAATTATTTATCAGATCTATTGTGACAAACTATTCCAGTGGAATATCCATGATAGTTTACATATCACCTGGGTGCTCCACCAAACAAATGAAACAACTAAGGTGTGGGAGACACACTTAGGAGAGTTGGACCAACTCACCTAAGGAGCGTGCACACCCAAGAGGATGAGTCAATTCAATGGATGGGGTGTGCCAACATGAGGGGTGCACCAAGGTTGGTTGTGTCGGTCCCAAGGGGCACAATGGTTGATGAGCGCATGGGTTCATTTGGGTGACCAGGTCCACGAAGGGGCACGACGATTTTTTTGGGTAATTGGGTCTGCAAATGGGCATGATGATTCATTTGGACATGGGTTCACAAAGGGGAACAACACCCCCAAAGGACATGACAGTTCGTGATGGTGACCTTTGAAGAGCCTATAAGAGAACAAGGGTGCACAAGCAAGGAAGAAAATTTTTGGCAAGGAAATGAGAGAAAGAGAGATCTGCAGTTCCAAGGCAGACGAAGAGGAGGAGCTCCCTCAAGGAGCCAAGTTGCTCCACATGGGAGGACTTGTGTTTCCTTGAGGAGGATTCGTTGGACAGAGTTGGGATAACTTTTGTTGGGAATATTTTGACTAACTTTATAAACAAAGGACTGTTAGAGGTATCTATGAGGTAGAACTAAAATCTGTGAAGTGTGTGGAAATGAAGGGGTAGAGTTTGCAAAACAAAGAGACAACAAGTCTGTGATTGGAAGCACGTTTGAGGTGCACCGCAGGGGGCTGTAGAGACTGTTGCGACATAGAGTCTTGGTGACATTCTTTGTATGAGGGTCTTTGTGAGGTGAGGCCATTCATTTGACTCTGCCTTGTTGTAAACTGAGATGGTAGTGCTCATGTTGTAACTATTTTTCAGTAACAAAGACTTATCCAGGTATTAGGCATAGTTTGTGCCGCCCACCCTATACATGTGTTTGTCTTTTGTTTTTTCCAAAGTTCTATTAGATTTTCATGGATGTATGCTTACATATGAATAAGTGTTAAAGTAGTTAACAAATGTCTAAGTATACAAGAGTTTCACTAGAGTAGGAGTGTGACTCATCGATAGCCTAAAACGAAGTATGGGTTTTCTCTAAGTGAATAGGCATAGTCCAAAAAAATTAACCTTGGTGTTTCCAAGAAACCAAGCGAGAAACATTGTGGTTCCACACACCCTCAAGAGGTGCACGATATCAAGACTCATCTAGGCACACTATGGGGATGTGACAAATGGTATCAAGGTGGATTCGTTGTGGATTTTGGAAAAGTGTTGGGGATCTATTCACCATTATCTCGACGATAGATGGTATCATTTTGTTGCGAAGGATGTTCAATGGGAATGCTCACAGAATTGGTGAATGGTTTGGTGCAACGAACTTGTTCATCGCAGAATTTGCATCAGAATTACGACAAAGGTTTAGTTGTCGATACAATGGGAAGGTTAGTCTGGGTGCACACATTGTATAGACCAAGAGAAGAATTTTGTGATGAAATGAAGCACTTGGACAGGGTGGGTGATCGCAGAACTTGTTGCAGAGTTGATCAAAGTGGCAGAATTGATTGTTTTGATTCGTGATGGAAGTCAATGTTGGACTTGTTTTGCACAAGTTGGAGAGACCAAGCACATAGTTCGTTGAGTGAACCGAGCACTTGGGAAAGGTAGTTGAACATAGGGTTGTTGCACGACTTGTCATAGATCTAACCGTAGAAACAAAATGCAGAGGGTGATCACATAAGTGATCTAAAAAAGAAGTAGTTCTAGGTTGCAACAAGGTGAAGCACTTGGGTGTGTTGGACGACCTAGGGTGACCTAGAGCAGCTCTGCAACAAGTAATTGGTTCGACATGTTTCCATCATGACGTCTTCATGCTATGCATCATCGAGAACAATAGTTGAGTTGAGTTGAGTATCTGGTGGGTTGAACACAACCTTCAAACGCGGTATCTCTTCGTAGATTTACAACAATCAGTTAGTATGACTTGACATTCGAGTGGTGGATGCATTGTGTCTTGAAGCGGAAGTAGCCGAGGTGTGGAGATGGGAATACATTGGATATTAGTTTGGTTGGTTGCATGCGGAGTTTTGCACTTAGATGGATTTTGGAAGTGGACAGATGGACTCATCCTCATATCATAATGAAGGTCTTTCATATTTGTGGAGCCGCAGACAATGATTGAGGGGATTTCATGAGAAGTGTTGTGTAACACCCCCTTTCTGGGCAAGACATGTGCTACTTTGCGGAATAACAATCTGATACTTAATTATATATATATATATATATATATATATATATATATATGACATGAATTTAAGAAAATGAAACACATTTAAACTCAGAGTAAACATACGAATTACTGATATTATAAATAATCAATGGCATTAACATTAATTCGTATGCACCGCAGAATACATGATAAATATAAATACACAGACATGCAGAAACGTAATTTAAAAACATCATCTGGTACTTATCTTTGAAACGATGGTAATTCCACCAACCAAGTGTAAGCCTTCCACTAACCTCCCAGCCTTAGACCACACTGCTCATCAAGCTCAGTAGTGGGTCACCCCTGAGCTGGGACTAAGCTCCACCCCAAGGCAAGGAATCCTAGGCTAGGCTGAGGTTACAGGGAAAACACACTGTCACAAGGAAGTAATTCTCTCCCAGGAACCACTCATACTCACTGCCCACAGACTCTCCTTCCCCACATGCCTATTCCACCCTAGGAGTATACACCTTCTCTGTCACCTAGACAGTCCTTTGGTTGCTAACCTTCCTTGCCTTAGGTTTCAGCAACGGATAAGACCGGAAGTCTCTGAGCTCTATGGCAGCTACATGATTCCTTCCAGAAGTTCTCTCCTTCCTCTGCACACTCTCTCACCTGGAGAGAGTCACTCACAGGCCAAGAAACCTGTTCTTCCAACTTCAACCACCTCTCTCACCTGGAGAGAGTGTTGTACAACTGGAAAACAAGCCACACAGAGTCAAACACTACACATTCCCCACAATCAACGAGAATCCAGACACGAACAACCCAAGGCAACAAAAGACAGGTGCAACAGCATAACCAGGCTTAGCAGGAACCAAACACTTCCATTTTCTCAATCTAAAAACACGGGAGAGTCTCACTCTCTGGTTCTCAGGGATGTGTGACGAGTTGTCCATGCAGGTTTGGCTCAGACTCCACAATTTAGAACAGAGGAGGGTTTACTGGATTTCACGAAAAAACACAGACTTTTCCCCAAAATCCACACAGGCTTCTGGTTCAGAGGATGTACGGGGTCTCTTGCAGAGGTCGAAACGAATGTACGGTTCAGCAGATTGGGTAGAATGGAGGAGGCCCCCATCACGACTCATCTCAGCCATTTTATTTGCATGGGCTTGGGTTGACACTTGTCACCCGTGAAGCTGCATGCTTCCATCAACATGCGTTCCTCCCACCTTTTGGAAGTCACATGTCATTCCAAAAGAAATTGGGATAAAAACATATTATACACCTGTCTTTTGAAATAATATTAAAATATTATTCCCAAGGATTTAAGCCCCTAGGCTCAACACTTAGCCCCTTTTCCAACCTTCAAACCCCTAATCCCTTGCCCACTCTGTGGAATCTCAGTCTCCCATCACTCATTCATCGTGGTCGATCTGCACGCAACAATGTTTCTATTTTTATTAATAATGTGCATAGATACATGTACAAAATCAGGCTCTTGGCCTTCAACACTTAGGCTCTCTGGCCTAACAATCACATAATCCCACCAACTTATATAAACTTGGCTCACCAGCCTATAAAACATAATTACAATTCATTTCATAAACATGATTTACAACAGGGCTTGACCTTGGGGACATTACAATCCCCCTCCCTTATTTTTGCACTATCCTCAGTGCAACTTTCATACAACATCAACAAGATTTCCAAAATCTTCAAAAATATGCGGGTATTACGCCCGCATAGCGTCCTCATGCTCCCATGTCACATCCTCAGTACTGTACCAGGTCCACTGGACCTTTACAAGCTCAATAGCTCGATTCCGGAGCTGTTTTATTTTCCTGTCCAATATGCGCACATAATGCACTTGCAGGACACCTTGTTGTTCCACCTAATACATTCCAATCTATTACATGATTAGCATCATGTATATATATATTTCTTAAGTAATGAAATATGAGACACATTCTGTACCGTCATGGATGCAATAATACAAACATATATGCAATGTATACATATGTATATACAAACAAATTTAATAACATTAAAACTGTATACAACATACACAACATACAATAATAGAGAATTGCACTTATCTTTTTGATTGAGAAGTCCTTCCACCCTTGAGCAAGGCTATAGCTACATCGGGGCAATGGCTTCCCAAGATAGCCATGGTCCACAATCCTTATCCACACGGTCTAGGCCAAGGTACTAGACCTCAACAACACTCCAACCATTCAAACCTTAGCAGTACTCCAACCAAAGGTCTCTCTTTCCCCACATGCATGTCTAACCCAGGAGTATACACCTTCACAAGCACAGTCCATCAATGCTACACCTCCCTCTCTGGGTCTCAACAACAGGCTAGATCAGGAAGTCTCAGAGCACCGTGGCTCCATGAATTCCAACTGGCCTCAAAGGTTTCCAAGCAACATCTTTCCGAGATACTCTTTGTAGCCAACATTTTAACTTTTTTCAACATCATCTCATCTGCATCAACCACATGCAGTTATGATGAGAGGACATAAAATAATTCATTTATGAATTCCAATTAATTCGAAAGCAAATTCAACTTTTATTCTCAAAACATGACATTCTATTTCATGATTCATCTTGGTTGTTGCCATATTATGAATACAACCATCCTTGTGATTTTCCACAGGCACCAAACTACATACAATTTTCCTGCAAGACTTCATCTTGCATACTGCCAACAAATTGTCAGTGTTTTATGTACATCATAATTCAACATGTACAACATCTTATGCAATGATCTTAGAATTTCTGCACCTGGCAATTCAATCACAATTACCAAACAACTTGGCCAAATAGAATGACTCGTCATTCTATGCATATGCATGTTCATAATTAACAATAGTAAGTTCATTATTTCAATTTTCTAAACGTAAATTTTATGTAGTCTCTATTCCTGTGATTACCTGTCTTGTAACTTTCCTGTTGCAATGTCTAACAGTTCCTAAAATGTTCTCAACTTCATGGTTTAGCAACATTTCAACCATTAGTATAATTATTTCCATGCAATAATATATATGCATGTACTTACAAAACATATTCCACCATTGCTTTTAGTATACAATTCTATCACTTATTATGCATGAGTGCAATTCTCAATGCATTCTTATTCAGTGCACCTTGCATTGAATTACATAATTCTCTCTATCTCAGTCATGTATCTCACCATCCGTGAGTTGGAATTCTGGCCAATGTGTTGCCACATTCTCCATACCTTCTCATATTCAACCAGGTCCTGGTCTCATACATGACTAGCTTACTGGAATTTATTCCTACAACCAGTTTTTATCTTTAATTCTTTGTTTATTACCCCATAACCAAATTAACATGACATTCTACTATGTCAATATGTGCATTTAGAAGCTAAAAATATTTGAATTAATACAGGTCTACAGCCTTTACCACATCCAGTGGTATGCATTCAATAATATAATCATGCGATTTTATAAAGATAACTATGGCTGAGGAAATTCTTACCAAAATTTCCTTTCAACAATTATGCAAAAGAGTGATAAAAACTCATACCTACATGACTGCCATTAAAAAATTATACTACCTGAATATATGATAGCAGTAGAAGCTTTCATGCTGCTTTTATCAAACTTATAACCAACACTTCAGCTCTCTGTTGCTTCCTTCATTATGCAACAACATCACCAACAACACCTGCAACATGCAAGCATTCTTTCCTCTAGCTAACCCAACGAGCCATAACATACTTGCTGCCACAATTGCAGCAACTTATTTTTCACTATAACACTTTTATTTTATTTTATTTCTGTTGATCCCAAAAGTATTCAATTCTTCCAGTATTCTGCATCTTCTTGCGCTCTCCACTATAATCATTGTGCATGATTATTCTTGCCCTGAGCACTTTCGGTACAGTTTCCTCACCTCAGAAGGGTCTGCTGACCTCCCAGTTAATGGGTCTTCAACTCTTGGAGCTGGAGTAGCTCTTCGAGTCCTTACTAGAACCTCCACGGAACAAATCCACATGCCTTGCGTGAAAACTCACCCGCGAGAACTAGAGGTGGCACAAGTTTCTCCTACGTGGCCACTGACTATGACCACGCGCCTATCCAAAAGGCGTTTCAGGATTTCGCGTACCAGGTGTTTCGATATGAGTCACCCTCGACCCTCTCTATTCCTGAAATCCGAAACAAGAGTCTAGCGTGTGCTAGCTCTTCCATTAACTTCCACCGGCATGACCTCTAGCTATGACCTAGGGCCCCAACTTCCGAGCGCTTCGGGACTTTACCCTTCATGAACTTTGAGGATTATCTCTCCTCCTTTCTTCCGAGGTCTGAGATCTTGAACCCTAGTTGCCTCAGATCAAAGGTCCACAATTTTCCGGTTCGACGGTCCAGATCAGTTCCTCGCGAATCGACAATTCGCATTTCGGGGTTTCGAAAAATAGTTTCCCCTCTTTTCTTCCGATCTCTAGTTTTTCAGAAATCCACTTGAGTCAGATCTAACGACTCAAATCTCCTCGTAATCCAACACTGTGGATCCTTTTCTCGTGAATCGGGACTTCGCGGTTCGCGAATTAGAAAACAATTCTCTTCCCTTTTCAACTTCCGTCTTCATGAAATTCAAGTGCGTCAGATCAACGACTGACACTCGTCGTGACTCAATGGTCTAGATCTCTCCTCGCAAATCGAAAGTTCGTGTTTCAGGATTTTTCGAGAGCAACTTCCTCTGTTCTCCCAACTTTCGATTTTTCTGATTTCCCGATGGAAGGAATCAACAGTTCGATCTTCCTTGAGATCGACGGTGTAATACCTCCCCTAAGATTTCGAGTGCTGAATGACTCTTAGCATTATCCTCCTTGCAGTTGGCTTGATCCGACATTTCACGGGATTTCGACACTTCTTCCTGGAAGCGCTCCACCGTCTGATTCCACCCTTGTTAATCTTTTTCACGATTCAGAACTTGGAGTGAAGAAGAATTTGGCCTACACTCCAAGTTCTCGATCCCTAAATTCATGAAATGATCCAACAATTCAAACCAACCACGATCAACGACCCACGTTTATTCTGGATCCTAGGGTGGCGAGTTTCTCCATCCACTAACCACCTTGCAACTTCTGGCTATCTTACGGCCCTCGCGATTTCACGAGTTCTCCATGGAGAATTCTGACTATCCAATTCTTCTGGACTTGACTTCCTCCCTAACTTGAAGGATTTCGAATATTTCGAAGGCTTCGACGATGTTTTCCCTCCCGAACTTCGGTTAAGGAAAATTTTAACTTCACCTTGCCGCACACTTGCGCTCTGCGTGCGAACTTGCACTGTTTCTCTCTGAGATTTTAACTTACTCAGTCTCAAAGGGACTTGACCCTTCTGTGTTTTTCCAAAATACTTTCTAGTTCCCTCCTAGCACCCTCTACGCTCTTCTCCTGGAGTCTTTCGAACTTAAAACAAGTTCCCTCTATAAGCACTCCTTGCGCTTGATATGCACACTCTACATACAAAAGTTCTACGCTATCTCTTCTGAACTTCATTTTCTGAACTGGAAGCATTATGTGTCTCTTCCATTTCCTTGGACTTTGTGGAAATTCAAAACAGTTCTGGCACTCATCAACCTTCTGCAATACAAATGCGCAGACGACTAGAATTTGTCAGGCTTTCGTTTCTTGACAATTCCTTCATCATTCATAACAATCCAATTTAAGAAAATGTTTCAATTCCATTAATTTTTATGAGCTCTACTTGGATCTGTACTTTTCACGACTTCGAGTCTTCAGTACCTATGAGTTCACGAGGCAGTGACTCCCAACCTCTTGTCATTCCAATCCCCGAAATACGAAATACTATTTCCTTTCCCTCTGGGCCCACAACATAGTTGTCGCCCACAACCACGGTGGCACGTGGCACATTCAGGAGGGTCCACGTCACCTTCGGTGATGTCATCGGGTCCCACCACTCTCGCCTATCTTCTCGATTCATTGGCATGTGGTACACATCCATGTGCCCACGTCTATTCCAGGTGCAACCCAACAATTAGACTTCTTCTCAGATCTACGACGCGGATCTTTTCGACGTTTCAAGGTTTCGAGCATCGGGAGTTCATGCATCCACACATCTTGAACTTCCGTTTTCCGAAATCCCAAAATTACGTTCTAATCCTCCACTTGATCCGAAGGTCAGTTCCTCTCTTACGATCTATGGTGTAGATTGTTTCAGGATTTCAGGTTTCTCTATTTCGCGACTTGCGAACACAAGGTTTCTTGCCCTTGGGTTTCCCTGGTGCCGAAACACCATCCGACAGCCACGTATTCCCCTCGATGGATGGTCCTGACGAATTCGGGATTTCGCATATCGTGATTTCCACGTTCTTGTGCAACTCCAAAGGGTTTTAAGCCCTGCGCACGTTTTCCAGATCTGACGGTCACGAGGGTTGGCCTTCCCTCCCGAACAGATCCTAAGGCTCCAACACTTCTGGTGTGGAGTCCTCTCTCCCTGTGGCTATATACCACACCGACTGCGGTTTCATAACAATGCTACACCTCCCGAGCTTTGTAAGCATGTTCAAGTAACTCCTTGATACTCAGGAGCATTCAAAGGTCCGAAATTGGTCCTCCGGACACAATTTCTCCTCAAACCCTCGGTCCAAAGACCACTCAACTGGCCCATCTAGGCTCAGCGTCAAAACCTTGGCTCTGATACCATCCTGCAATGCCCCCTTTTCGGGCCGTGCAGGTGCTACTTCGCGGAATAACAATCTCATACTTAATTATATATATATGACATGCATTTAAGCAAATGAAACACATTTAAACTCAGAGTAAACATAAGAATTACTTATATTATAAATAATCAATGGCATTAACATTAATTCGTATGCACCGCAAAATACATGATAAATATAAATACACACACATGCATAAACGTAATTTAAAAACATCATCTGGTACTTATCTTTGAAACGATGGTAATTCCACCAACCAGGTGCAGGCCTTCCACAAACCTCCCAGCCTTAGAGCACACTTCTCATCAAGCTCAGCAGTGGGTCACCCCCGAGCTGGGACTAATCTCCACCCCAAGGCAAGGAATCCTAGGCTAGGCTGAGGTTACAAGGAAAACACACGGTCACAAGGAAGGAATTCTCTCCCAGGAACCACTCATACTCACTACCCACAGACTCTCCTTCCCCACATGCCTGTTCCACCCTAGGAGTATGAACATTCTATGTCACCTAGACAGTCCTTCGGTTACTAACCTCCCTTGCCTTGGGTTTCATCAATAGACCAAACCGAAAGTCTCCAAGCTCTTTGGCAGCTACATGGTTCCTTCCAAGAGTTCTCTCCTTCCTCTGTGCACTCTCTCATCTGGAGAGAGTCGGTCACAGGCCAAGCAACCTGTTCTTTCAACTTCAACCACCTCTCTCACTTGGAGAGAGTGTTGTACAACTGGACAAAAAGCCACACAGGGTCAAACACTACACGTTCCCCACAATCAATGAGAATCCAGACACGAACACCCCAGGGCAGCAACAGATAGGTGCAACAACATAACCAGGCTTAGCAGGAACGAGACACTTTCGTTTTCTCAATATGACAAAACGAGATAGACTCATGCTCTGATTATCAGGGATGTGTGATGAGTTGTCCATGCAGGGTCGACTCAGACTCCATGGTTTATAACAGAGGAGGGTGTATAGGCTTTCCCGAACAAACACAGACTTTTCCCCGAAATCCACATAGGCTTCTGGTTCAAAGGATGTACGGGGCCTCTTGCAGAGGTCGGACCAAATGTACAGTTTAGAAGATCGGGTAGAATGGAGGAGGCCCCCATCACGACTCATCTCAGCCATTTCATTTGCATGGGCTTGGGTTGACACTTGTCACCCTTAAATCTGCATGCTTCCATCAGCGTGCGTTCCTTCCACCATTTGGAAGTCACATGTCATTCCAAAAGAACTTGGGATAAAAAAATATTATACACCTGTCTTTTGGAATAATATTAAAATATTATTCCCAAGGACTTTAGCCCCTAGGCTCAACACTTAGCCCCTTTTTCCACCTTCCATCCCCTAATCCCTTGCCCACTCTGTGGAATCTCAGTCCCCCATCACTCATTCATCGTGGTCGGTCTGGACGCAACAATGTTTTTATTTTTATTAATAATGTGCATAGATACATGTACAAAATCAGGCTCTTGGCCTTCAACACTTAGGCTCTCTGGCCTAACAATCACATAATCCCACCAGCTTATATAAACTTGGCTCACCAACCTATAAAACATAATTACAATTCATTTCATAAACATGATTTACAACAGGGCTCGACCTTGGGGACATTACAAGTTGTTTGCTTGGGAAAGTGGAGGATGAAGACAATAGACTTAGACCATGGTCACAACAAAGGATGTATTTGAGAAAGGTATGGTTGGCTTGATTTCTTACGCTTCCAAGTGTTGCAATGAGTTTTTTGAAGGGAATATGGATGACTTGGTGGTTCAAGTGCATTATGTTTCTGCGGTGAGAACCGACAAACTTGAGGGTGAATCAAGTGGTGCAGATTCGAAGAAGTCTTGCAACAGTTTGGGATGATTTGGTTGGGAGAACATGTAGACAACTTAGGACGCCTTTCCTAGATGATTCTTGTTGTGGACTTAGGAATATTTGGATGCAGTCGTGGAGGTGGTTTGAGGAAGATTCCTAACTCTTGATGAGGTGTGTTGGATAGGTCATTGTGGTGAAGTGGGCAGTGAGGCTTGGAAATGCCAAGTTTGAGAGGATGGATGAGGAAACTTGGTGCTTGGTGCCTTAGCCAGGTTTTTTTATTCAGGCGGTGACTTTAGGATTCACGACGATAGTGACAAAGTTTGAATGATTGTAGAAAGTACAAGGAAGTTTCATTCCAAGGGACAAATGGAGTTAGCAAAGGATTCGACCAAGAATTGTTGGAATTCAACATGAATGGGAATAACACAAACCAAGTGACTTGGGTGGTATTTTCTCACTTTTGGTCTGGGACATTGAATGAGGCACAACACACCTTGGTTACTTATGAATGATTGTGTGATGACTCAGAGATCCGACGGGTATTGTTGGTTGGATTTGGCAGAGTATTGGTTCGAGCATGCCTAAGGCATGGAAGTTATATGAAGTGACTCATTCTATTTGGAATGCTTTGGAAAGTTAATTTGGGACGTTTGAGGAGTGTAGGAATGTTGGCCACACTCATCACAGATGTTGAGTTGTGTTGAGGTGTCTTGATGAAAGGAGGTGAGTTGGAGGACTTTCCTTCGTTTGGAGGATTGTGCAGATAGTCAGATTGCAACATGAAGAGAGTACTTGGACAAGGGCATTTATCTTACTTTGGGGTAGCATGGTTGAGGGTGAATCCTAAACATTCAAAGGAATAGAGATGTATATGCAACAACATGGTCAGGTGATGGATTAGTGAGCCAAAGGAAGTTTGGATGCACAGTACTTGGGGTAGATTGGATAATTGTGTCATGAGGTGGACAGTGGAGTCAAATTGTCGTGGATGAATTCACTTTGGGGTGAATTCATATTGTAGCAAGGTGAGGGATGACCTTTCCTTGGTCTAATATTGTTTTGCAGATGAGATGAATTATGGAAGGAAGTCAAACTACATACATGCTAGTAGGTTCAAAGCACAACACTTAGACATTGTGGAGGAGCTCCTTGACAAAGATTGAATGATGGAAGTAGCTATGAGGCAATGATGGACATTCTCCTTAGTGTTTGGATTTGGAAGGAGTGACGGATATATGGACATAAAATACTAAGTTTGGGCATGGATATGCAAATTTAAAGAACTGGACGTGACGATTGGACTAGCTACCCAACCAGTGCAGGACTTGAGGCATGAAGTGTGGAGAGACATGGAAAAGTTGGTTGAAGCATGGGTGCAACAAAAAGTTCACAAAAGTTCAACACTCAGACATTTTTGAGGTTTTGGTTAAGGTTGTAGCAGTAACAACAAAGAAATGGAGAGTGATCATCACAATAGGACAATGGAAGCTTATACATTGCAAACATAGTCGGGGAGGAAATGTCTTTCCATTGTTGCAGACAGTTGGTTGCACACATATTTGGGTAGGGAAGTGTGGATGGTTGCATATGTTGTAGATGCTTGTTGTGTGAGTTGGAAACTTGGGGTTTCCACTTTGACAGAATTTTGGGGTTTCCAGTTGGCACGAAACTTGGGGTTTCTAGCAAACTTAGTTGCAACAAAGGAAAGAGCTGGGTAGAGACTTGGAGATCACAGATTTTTTGGATGTTTCCAAGGAAGGAAATTAATTAAGGTGGGGAAGTATGTTAGTCCCCGAGCACCCATCTCATGCGTGCACACTTCCATCATAGTCTGAATCGGGTGGGCATGATGCTCGATGCAAATGAGGAGATGAAAGTCTTCATATCGGGGATATTTTGGGTTGCTTGGGAACACAATGTACCAAGAGGTAACTCCACCCAAGTTTCCTTTTGACACAAGTAAGATGATATATGGTTTGATGAATGGTTAAGGGAAAGACCTGGGCGCTCCACCAAACAAATGAGTCGGATAAGGCATGCAGGGCACACTTACGAGAGTTGGCCCAACTCACCTAAGGGGCACATGCACCTAAGAGTATGAATTAGTTATACGAATGGGATGCGTCGGCATGAGGGGCGCACCAAGGTTGGGCACGTCGGTCCCAAAATAAACAATGGTTAATGAGCGCATGGGTTCATTTGGGTGAGAGGGTCCATGAAGCGGCGTGACGATTCATTTGGGTGACCAAGTCTGTGAAGGGGCGTGATGATTAGTTTGGACATGGGTTTGCAAAGGGGTGTGACACTCCCAAAGGATGTGTCGGTTTGTGATGGTGAACTTTGGAGAGCCTATAAGGGAACAAGGTTGTAAAACCAAGAAAGACAAGTTTTGTAAAAGCAAGGAGAGCAAGAGAGCTCTACAATTCTTAGGCAAATGAAGAGGAGGAGCTCCCTTAAGGAGCCAAGTCACTCCACATGGGATTACATGTGTTGCCTTGAGGAAGATTCGGTGGATAGACTTGGGCGAACTTTTCTTGGGAATATTTTGGCTAAGTATGGAAACATAGGTCTGTTGGAGGCATGTGTGAGGCAGAACTGAAATCTGTGAAGTCTGTGGAAACAAAGAGACAAAAAGTTTTTCAGTCAATTCAATATGTGAACTTTGGTACATTAAATTATAAACACGAGGATTGTAAACTGATGAAGTGCAACACAAAATATATGCAAGACTTAGCTTCCAATCTATCCCTAAATGACTACTATGCAAAAAGGAAAATTGTTCACTGCCTTAGCTGCAGAATCAAAGTTTTGTTCGACTGCAAAAAGAATAGAGTATTTTCTAGTGATGCAGAAACAACAAAATAAAAGACACAAAAATAATTCTAACACTTAGGATCATCAATCTATTGTACTATCAAGAACGTTATTTCAATCATCTTAAGCAATGAGAGTTCTTGTTGTGGAAATAATAGTCAATTTGTTAAACTAATGTTAGTTGTGCTAGTTATCTTTTGTTAAAAAAAAATGAATAAGCTTGCATGAAAGAAATGATAGAAATGTAAATCAATAAAATGAATAAACAAACAATACTAGCAATGAAATAAATGAGCAACATATTCCTCCTCAGGGGGACCTACTAGCTTGGGGAGCGCTACTTGAAAAGGTCTTATGAAGCTTAAGCTCTTATAAACTCAAAATAAAAGACTCATAAAAGAAATAGTAACCAAAAATTTGTATTTATATGAACAACAATATGATTACAACAATTTGATATCAACTAGTGTGTACATATGATGGTTTGATAGCTCTTATTTATACATTTCAATCAAGTTTGCATAGATTCGATTCTCATGGATCTTGAAATTGGTCGCAATCATAATTATGGGAAAATACGATTTAAAGTATCAAGCATATCTCCCAGATCCTTCATATTTTGAGGAACCTACCCCAATATGACCTATATGGGTTCATCCTACACAAAACCCATATTCCCAATTTTCAATTTTCACCTTAATCTGCTCGCAATTGACCCCGCAAAATCATTGCCTGGAAACTAATGTGGGTTGACATAAATCTTTGACCAGGAGATGGAGCTCATGTTTTCGACCTTGAAATGATATTGGATTACATTCTTCTTGATCCAAGAGGAAGGTAATTTGGTCCAACATATCACGATCATAACCTAGCTGGCATATTTTAATTTTCTCCACTGCAACTATCAAAACCAACTCGATTTAAAAGAATTTGAAGTTCTTGTAAATACATGTTATTTAACATGATTTAAAACTCATTTAAACATCAAATAATAGGAAAATTTATTCAAAGTGACATTAATTAACAGAGGGGTCTCCTGATGTGGATTTATAAAGAAATTCAAGGATTTAGAATAACAAAGGACAAGTTTTAATGGCAAAAAGAGAATTTGGTGAACACAAAAGAGCGAAATTGCTAGTCAAAATAAAGACAATTTTGGCACCCAACATCTCCCCCACACTGATGATGTTGCATGTCCCCATGCAACTCAATCACTCTATCTTTTGAATACTCAAGTGTGTCTTAATCTAGTTGGAAGTAGGGTGACCAATTTTTGCTTCTTAGTAGAAAATCCTATAACCAAGTTAGGATTCCATTATGTCTCTTGTGCCTAGAAGAAATCAAACTAATAAAGTTCATATAGTAAATTTTGTTCTCTGGGAGAATATTCATCATACATTTCAATGAAATCATAGACATTATTTATTTCAAACCTTTTACCTACATTCATCTTAGAAATACTAAATTGTGTCCATTGTTCATGTAAGTATATGGAGTATACTTTTCCCAGGACAACCACAAACTATTGATTGCAAACCTAACTCATACATGTTCTTTTTATCTTCTTCCTTGGCTACTAATTGTTTCTGAAATTCCTATAGCTTAGATTTCAACTTTTTTTGCTCAATCAAATACCTGCAAAACCATTCCTACATTTCCCTTGCCATTGAACACAATTAAGCTTACTAGATGCAAATATCATCAATCTCATGAACAATATCCATAGTTTTTGTTTCATCTTTAACAAATGTGGAAGGAGAGGGAAAGAGGGTTTCCTTGGTTGTAGCAACTAATAAATCTAACCCTGTAACAACTTGATTTGTAGTCTTTTATTTTCCCATAAGCAATTTTGATTTTCAAAAGCCTATTTTGTCTCTTTATCTACTTATTCTATTGGTACCATTCTTTAGCATGTATTTTGATGGTTTGGAGTTCTCTCCTTGAACTATTGTTCTCTTCTTGTAACTATTTTCCTCTATTTTTTAACTTCTCATTTTCAATTTAACATGATTATCAAGAACTTGCAATTCTCGGACCTGCATCTTTATTTTTCTAATTTTCTTCTATTTCTTCTATAATATAGAAGTGAGTAGCTTAAATTTTACCTTATGAGCAGGCTCAATTTCTTCAAAATATGTTCTTGGTGGCTCAAAATTCTCCATATCAGGCATGTGCACATCCTGTGATTCAATATGGTTTTCTTGAGTTGTTGGTTCTGGAAATTCTTGCCGAGAATGTCTAGTTTGTGGCTGCCTAGGTGACTTTGCAAAACAAATATCCTATGGGGTTACAATCTCCTCTGCAATTAACTCATTAGCTTTCCTCATCTAGAATACAGATATCAAGCACCCAAATCAACTTACCCGACTGCAATCAAGTCCTTTTGTGTAACACAAAAGAAATAGGCAAATAGGAATATGGATAAGGGATAGAAAATATTGTTCAGAAGAAAAAGGAAATATTTCAGTGGATGTAAGACTCATGGAATAATTACCAATCGTGGTTATCCATGAAAATCATTATACAACATGCCAAAATATTTGCAAAACATTCATTTTTCTACTTGACATAAGACACCAATATTATGATATGAGGAAAAATACAATCAAAGGATAAGGTGAGGTTAATAAACATGGAATTGAAGTAAATAAGGTCACATAAATATAGTTCCATATTCTTTAAATGTTTAAATAAGAAAACCATACCTTGGAGCTTTACATGTTTTGAAATTGTTTTTATGTAGTCACTTGGAATGTTTTGCTAGAACAGATTTTGAGAATGTTGGTGTTGTTGAAGAATTTGAATATGATATTTATGTTGCATTGCTTCTACAGGAAATTCTCATGGTTGATTTGGCATTGATTCAACTCACATAGTCTTCTGTTTGTTCATGCATTGACCACATCTTTGACTAATCTCTTGTGATGACTTGGAGGACTCTCAACCTGGGTTGATAGGTGGATGAGCATTTGGTCCTGATTTGAAAGCAACTCCAAGACACAATCTAGTCTTGGGATGTGTGCAACCATACAAATCTACAAATATGTTATAGAAAGATAATTGAAACTGTTTGCAAAAATTATGGCATTTTTTATTAAATCATCTTTAAAACATGTTCATGCATCCTTTATCATGCATTTTTTAAAAATGTTTCCTGCATATTACTCAACTTATCATATCCACTTCAAAACCCATATCTCAGATTTCCTTAATTCATCCTCATCTGCTTGCAAATTCCATGCAAAAATCATCTCTGGAAATAGTCTAGTGCAGGTTTTGTAGTTACAACACTTTTATAGGGGAGCTTTGGTAGCTACAAATAGTCTAAAAAAAAAATGGAATTTTTATAAAGCATCTTCATAATAAAAAGTGAGTTATGATCTTGTACAATTGTCCTTTGTAAAATTTGTCTGAAAGAAACCCTGATGTTGAGGAAAAAATGAAATACTGAAATGATTGAAATTATTTGTTCCATTTTACCTCTTTGTTGTCATGATGATATGAAAGTAATCATGAGAAGATGAGTACCGAGTGCTTGGATGCTTGGGCCAAAACAAGTGTATCTTGAAGATTGTCTGAAGGAGCTAGAACTGTATATGCATTTGGAACCATAGAAGGACATTTATAACTGAATGCTCTCTTTGACGCAATCGATTCTGTGGCCTTCAACCCTACCCCTGCAGGGTTCCTGCACACACCTCCTGCTCACAGGATTGTTCCGTTCCTCTCTACCTCGAGCCGAAGCGGCTCCTTAGATTCCATGCTAGAATCGCTGCTGTGAAAATCCCAGTCCACAGGTCCTTCTCATTCACCCTCACGACCTCTGTAACTAACCATGGTTATCCCCGAGTCACTATCGAGGTTCGGGGTTTCGCGGTTCACGCTGTCGAGAGTCACTGCACTCTCGAATCCCCGATTCACGATTAGCTCTTTCTCTACACGCGCTGGCCCACCTGGCTCAGCTCCGAGTCCACATGACCATTTCTCCATGATCGTGGTTTTACCTCCTGTCACGGCTCGTCCTATGTCCTTAGCCTCCCCCGGCTATATCATGGTCCATACGACCACCTCCTATATGACCTCAGTCAAATAACGTCTCATCGGAGTTTCGAGATTCAATTTCCCGATGAGCTCTCCTTTGCCCTTAGCCCCTCTTGGCTAGGCTCTGGTCCACATGACCTGCTCGTATATGACCGCAGCCTTACTCTCCATCGAGGTTTCGGCACTTGCGATGTCACGATTCACAAGTCCCCGTGACTCGCGATTTCCCAATTCGTCAAATGCCGATGGCGCTTTCTCTCTGACATCTGTCCCTCCGATGGACGATCCAGATCTTATCGTTGTTTCGAGACTTGAATGGTCCCATTGTCTGGTGCCCCGGATCTCCGGAACGGATGATCTTGTGACATGTGTCCCTCTCCAACCGGACGGCTTAGATTTGCTCTCAAGATTTCGAGACTTTCGAGACCCCGGTTCTCATGACCTCGAGAACTCCGATTTCCCGATGGCCAAAATCTCGACTGCTATCCCTCGTGCAGCTTTCGCCAATCCAACGACTGATGGGGTTTCCCCTTCTAATCTGATGGCTCAGATCTGCTCTTCTGTATGCTCCTCCTCCTGAGACTAAACCATGCGCTACTTCTCCCGATCCAACGGATGACGGGATTTCTTCACGAGATCTGACGGTTGTCGGTCCCCTCTTTCTATAGGCTCCCTCTAAGCTCCTCCTGGACCTAAGTGTTCAACGATCCAGATCTTCTTTCTCTGCTTGATCCAGTGGTTCCTGTTGCTCCCTCCTGAGCGTCTAAGCTTTCTTCCCAGACTTGGAAGAATTCTACGCTCCCAAAGTCTTCAACCTTTGCTTCCTTTCTGCCTTGCAAACTCCTCTACTTGAGTCTCGCATGTGCGTATGAAAACGCTATCCTTCCTGAGCTTCTGCCCTTTGCATCCAAATGGGATTCTTTGACTCCTGCACTTCTGCAGAGTCTTCGCTCGCAAAGCGCTATCTGTCCTGAGATTCCACGAACACTCAGACCCCTTGGGGGATTTGGTCCTTCTTCTCCCTCAGATGGAGAATATCGACGCCTTCCTGGCTTCCTCCTCAAGCAACCTCCTTGCTGAGTCTTTCTAGGTATTTAGCAACCCAATACAGGTCCCTCAGTGGACTTTGCTTTCTTCTTCAGAACTCCAAGAGTTCTTTCCTCCTGTGCCTGCCTGCACACTTACTCAACACCCTCCTAGCGGAGTCTCTTTCCTCCGAATGCTCAACAGTCCTGGGTTTCTTTCGTGAAACCTATGCACTTGCTCGATGCCCTTCTGGCAAATATTCTCAGAATCCTCAGTGATTCTGGTCTTTCTGAACTCACAATGGGGTTCTTCTCCAACGCAACCCGTGCGTATGCTCAATGCCCACTTGGCAGAGCTCCTACAGAACTTACAGCAAAGTTCTGTCTGCGACTGTGTCTCAGCTACACAACCTTACCTCCTGGGGTGTTCAGCAACCTCACAGGTCTTCTTCTCCTGAGTTGATGACTTCAGTCTATGCCTCAGCACGTCTCTGTCTGACTCCTCACGAGTTCAGAAGTGCATCCCCTTTGCACTGGTATTCAGAGTCTGCAACACTCTGTCACGCCCTCATGGCATGAAACCTCAAAGACCCTCAAACTTGAAATCAAACGCAACTCTCTGCAATAGCATGATAACAACACACACATACAACATATATATGAAACCCACACAGACATGCATATAATGACAGAATAATGCAGGAAAAACTGCTCTGTATTAATAATGGCAAATGCCTATATATTTTACAAGGTGTTCCTGAGCTCTCTCGGCTCCTCTCTACTCTACCTTGTCTAACTCAAAATGAGATCTGAAAATCTCTTTTACCTGAGGGGCTCATTGAGCGCTTCCCCCCAGGTACACCTACCCTATTCAATTACAATGAATAGGGCTGTCTAGTCTAGAATCGGACCAAGATCTTAGCCAATCTACATTAAAGGCCGATCCTATCTAATGCCTGCATAAAATCACAGCTTCCTGGCTCAACAGCCTAAACCATTTAATTACATTCAATACAAATATGAATGAGGTTGCGCCTCCCTTCATCCTTTGAATGCGTGCGCGCTGACGTGGCTGGTTGGCTGGCTGGCTGCATGGAGAGATGCTCCTGCATCACTCTCTCTCTCCCCCACACTGAGGATGATGCATGTCCTCATGCATCCTTCTGAGATATAATATTTGAGTCATGTTGGATTCTGAATGGAGAGGACTATCGAAATATTGAAGTGTTGCGGGAATTTTGCATGTTGAACATGTTGAATGGTGGCAATCTGAAAATGCAAACTAAAATCAAATACCTATACAGTGATGTTTGAGATTGATTTTGTTTCATAGATACATCTACTGAAATGATCTATTTGTTGAATTTGATTTGAACTTTATTTTTCTGATCATGTTTATTAGATGTAACAAATATTGTTGGAACCAATGCTGAATAACAACCATGAATAATATTATAGGGAACCAGAAACTCTACTACAGGGAAAGGTACAACAACAAGAATGACCTCCCCTTTTTATTTGCAAAATGTGAAAAAATGTTTCAACTATTGATTCCATTAAACCATATAGTCTTCATCAAAACCTGAATTTGTGGCACAATTGTTACCATGCGAATGGATGTCCTAACATCGAGCATGAAAATAAATCGTTGGATTACCAGCCATTAATGTATGTTGTTAACCAATGCCATATCACTCACAATTGATGTCAATGAGTGCCAAGGTACCTTAATGCATCTTTCCAGGCATGGATGAATGTGTTGGAGTTGAGTAACTTGCAAGATCTAATAGTCAGGAGGCATTAATGCATCCCCACTTCTATCAATGAGGAAACTTGTCATTGAGGCATACAAGTTCCAAGGAATTATAAATATATCTTGATCTTCATCCCAGGTAGAGTGTTGAATTCGGTGGGACAAGATCTACCGGAAGGAAGACCTTAAGGGATCCCACATCATCTAGTACGAGCATAAGATAAAAAATATTTTAAGAACCATAATACAATATTGAACCAACATGCTGAACTTATTGAAAACTTTGCCTACCAGTTTCTTGATTTTCAATAAAAACTCATGTCCAGTTGCACTAGTAAACTAGTTTTCACAATTGGACTTATTTTCATCTTTGCTATTTTATTATTATTATTTATTCTTCTATCCTATACTACTTTGCTTGAAAAATAAAATCTCTTTCAAGTATAGGAATACTTCCAATGGATCCATTTGAGTAATAGGATCTCAAGTATACTCATACCCAAATCTAAAAAGTGTACCTCAATAAATATCGGGATATGAGAAACCAACTGCTTCGATTGATATAATGCCAAGAAATGTTGAATAAAAGAGAAATGTTGTTGATTGTTGATTATCTGGAACCGAGATTCAATGTAGTCCTTGTTCCTTTGGTTTTCTAGTGTATTAGCAATGGGTTGCATGTCTTTGTTTTTCACGCCATGCAAATCTTCTAAAATTTATGTATTGCACTTTTGAATGCATAAAGTGACAGGCATGCAACAAAATCTTCTATCTTTGGCGCCAGTGTTTTCCCTTCATTAGATGTTATCCACGAGTCTTCTATATTCTTGCACGATCGATTGAGAAAGTTTTCTAGGTGTTACTCTTGTGGATCTGACTCATGGATATTTTTCTCTTCAACGAATTTTATCCATGATTCTTCCATATGCTTGCAAGATTGATTGAGAAATACTTCTAAGTGTTCCTCTTGTGGATATGGATCATGGATATTTTTCTCTTCAACATATTCATTCTTAGTGATAATTCTGAGCTTGGGGAAAGGATTTGATAAGGTCCTCGTGGTAGTACATCCTCCTTTTCTGAACAAATTATTGAGCATCTTTAAGTTTTCCCTACTGGTCTAGAGCTCCCGTTCACAAATGGATTAGTGTTTGGGTGTTCTTACAACACCCAAAATAATTGAAAATTCTTTACTTTTTGAATGAAATGAACAAAAAATTTAAACACACTACATCTTGAATACCTCATGCTACTAAGACCCTGTTGTCGCCAAGTTATCATTTGACATGAGTTAGTCTTCCTATGCACTATGCTTAACATGATTTTAAACGGTTGAAGAGAGATTCACTACAACTCTACTTATAGTGATTGCGCAGATTCTTACCTCTCATCTTAATGTCTCTCTTCCCATGCATTCATTCTTATATGCACTTAAATGATAAAAAAAAAAACTAATAGCTTTTTGCACTTCCCTGACAATGACACCAAAAATGTCAATCAGTTCAATTGGCTAACTCTCCTACATCAAATTATCAACCTAGGGATTGTAAATTGATGAATTGAAACACAAAATATATGCAGGACTTAGCTTCCAATCTATCCCTAAATGACCACTATGCAAAACGGAAAATTGTTCACTACCTTAGCTATAGAAACAAAGTTATGTTTAGTTGCAGAAAGAACAAAGTATTTCCTACTGATGCAAAAACAGAATAATACAAGAAACAAGAATGATTATAACACTTAGGATCATCAAGCTATTGAACTATTAAGAACATTCTTTCAATCATATGAAGTAGTGAGAGTTCTTTATATGGAAATAACAATCACTTTGTTCAATTGATGTTTGTTGTGCTAGTTATATTGTGTTAAACAGAAATGAATAAGCTTGCATGAAAGAAATGACATAAATATAAATCAAGCGACTAAAGAAAAAATACCAATAGTGAAATAAATTAGCAGTGTACTCCTCCTCAAGGGGCCCTCCTGGCTCGGGGAACGCTACTTGAAAAGGTCGTATGAAGCTTAAACTCTTATAAACTCAAAATATGAGACTCATATAAGAAACAAAAACCATAACTTCGTATTGATATGAAAAAAATATTATTACAACAATTTGATATCAAGTACTGTGTACATATGAAGTTCTGGTAGTTGTTATTTATACATTTCAATCAAGTTTGCATAAATTCAATTCTCACAAATCTAAAAACTAGCCTCAATTATAATTCTAGGAAAATCTGATTTAAAGGATCAAGTATATCTCCTAGAGCCTTCACATTTTTATGAGACCCATTTCAAAGAACCTAAATGGGTTCATCCTGCACAAAACCCATGTCCCTGATTTTCAATTTTCTCCTTCATCTTCTCGCAATTGAGCCTGCAAAATCATTCCTCGGAAACTGACATGAGTTGACATAAATATTTGACCAAGAGATGAAGCTCGTGCTATCGACCTTGGCATGATCTCATATTGCATTCTTCTCAATCCAAGAGGAAGGTAAGTTGGTCCATCATATCAGGATCATAACCTAGGTGGCAGATTTTAATTTGCTCCATTGTAACTATCAAAACCAACTTAATTTACAAGAATTTGAAGTTCTTGTAAATACCTATTATTTAACATGATTTAAAACTCATTTAAATATAAAATAATAGGAACAATTATGAAAAGTGACCTTAAGTACCAGAGGGGTCTCCTGATGTGGATTTATAAAGAACTTCAAGGATTTAGAATGAAAAAGGACAAATTTTAATGGAAAAAAGAGAATCTGGTTAACACAAAAGACTGAAATTGCTAGTCAAAATAAAGACAATTTGGGCACCAAACAAAGTCTGTGGTTGGAGGCACATCTGAGGTGCACCACAGGTGGTTGCGGAGATGGTTGCGACAAAGAGTCTTGGTGACGATATGTGTATGAGTGTCTTGGTGAGGTGAGGCGAGTCATTTGACTCCACCTTGTTGTAAACCAAGTTAGTAGTACTCATGTTGTAACTATTTCACAATAACAAAGACTTAGTTGGGTATTAGGCACAGTTTTTGATGCCCGCACTATATCTGTATATGTCTTTCGTTTGTTCCATGGTTTTCTTTGTTTCTCATGGATGTATGCTTACATATGACTAAGTCTTAAAGCAATTAACATATGTCTAAGTATACAAGAGTTCCACTAGAGTAGTAGTGTGACTCACAAGTAGCCTAGAACGAAGTATGGGTGTGCTCTAGGTGAAGAGGCGTAGTCTAGATGAAGCAACCTTGGTGTTTCCAAGCAAATAAGTGATAAATTTCATGGTGGCGAACACCCTTAATAGTTGCATGATCACAAGATTCATCTAGGGACACTATGGGGACATGACACTAACCCTAATCAAGAGTTGGGAATGCAAGAACCCTAATCATAACCATAGATAGCTATCAGGACATGTTAAAAACTTATTCACAAGGGGAGAAGATGACCTTGCAGCAATGAATCATAGGACACAATGTGTTGCACTTAATAGTGAGTCAATATTTCTTTGTATCTTACATATGATTATGAGAAAAAAGGGTTAGGTATAGTCTCATTTTCTTGTTGGGTTTTACCACATTGGGTTCCTCGGGGTACTTCTTGTGTTCTTTGTGTTGACGATGTACTGATTTTGAAAACTTCAACTTTTCTCTTATTTTACTTAGTTAGTTTTCATATTAAACATAATATGTTTGTAGTAATACACATGGATCATAAATAAACATCATGTAGTAGAGTACAACCTCATTGTTTTTATAGTATCGTTTTATTATATGTTGTGATGAACTATAACAATAAATAATCCACTATAGTTTATAGGTCATATTGGTATCATAGTAGTTTTCTTTGGGATTATTGTTGAATATTGTAGGATTGAAAGATTAACATAAGGAAATAAATTCCAAACCTTACCCATGGAATATGAGTACAGTAACATCACAAAAGATGACTTGAATGAAATATTTGCAAGACTGGAATCACAACTCTATGGTATTTCTTAATTAATGGAAATATTAGCGTGATATCTAGCGATCAATTTCAAACCTTTTAGGGAGCTCTATGGATCGAATGAAGATGTTGGATCTCATCATAAACTTGGATATAAGAAGATATAGATAAAGAGAGACAAAGTTCTAGCATCACATCTCTCCCTTCAAAGTGGAAGAGAAACTAGACATCAATCCCTATAAGGGTGAGATCAACATTGTGAAGTTGGATCAATGGTTGCAACAATTATAAGACTGCTTTAGTGTGCATAACATAGGAAAAGAGAAATATATGCCATTCACCTAACATAATATAGAAGGTCACAAGCACTTTGTGAGAAATATATATGGAGACACTTAGACAAAAGGGTGGTCCCCTAGTGACTAAGTGGGAGGTGCTTTAAACTCTTATTGACTCCCAAGTTTACCTAATTGGATATGAAGAGGACCAACGGATTTGTTGGTAGTATCACTTGTAGAAACAAGAGAAGAGTGTGCGAGAGTACATTGTTAAGTTTATAAAATAATCCATTCAATTGGGAATATCTCCCAAAAACTTGAATATAGTCCTCAAGTATTTAGGTGGTCTACACAATCATTTAAGGATGAAAGTGATTCTCTTTAAACCTAAGAGGATTGATGAACCATATGTAAGAGAACAATACCTCGAGATAGACAACAAGAGATGATGAGATTGATATGGAAATTATTTTTAATAAATATAAAAACATTTTTGATAATATGAAGTGTTGCACATTGCTATGGTGTTTCATTGAAAGAGTCCCCCTAGACAATATGATTAGGGCTTGGGTTAGGGAAGACTAGGATCTTTATGGTTGGGTTTACATAGCCACTAGGAGTCTAAAAGAGGATTCTTTTAGTTCACATTTAAGGAATAAAAGCATGTTGTATAGGTGGTTATGTGAGGCCCTTAGATGTGTTGTAATATCCTTTTGTCCCATCCATAAGGTATGAGGATTTATTTGGCAACAAATCTACCTGGTTGCATTGTCCTCTTTATGTCATGTCTTTGGTATTTTCAATGTAGTTATGGGATTTTTTGGAATACATCTTGGCTCCTCTCAGGTAGTTTATCTTCCATAAATCCCATCACTTTTTTAACCTACTCCCTCATAATCATATTTTCCTCAGTGTGTAATATCTAGATTTTTACTCGTGGAACATGATACATCAAATAATGTATTATTCATGTGATGTAGTTTATGCCATAGGGGGCTAGGTTATCATGAACTCATGTTGTAAATAATGTAAATGTGCATGTATGGATTCCTATTATGGAGCTCAAGGCCAAGCATTGATTATTGAATGTGTATAAGTCCCAACGATGGGCTAGGATTGTGGCATGGTTCTTATGTTTCCATGGTGTGCTTATGATTATGTAAGATCGTGAATAAAAAGGAAATGTATTAATAACATCCACCAAAAAGTATCTTGAGAAGCAACACAGGGACTATGATATGAAAAGAGGGGAAGAGAAAAAGGAGTGCATAGGTGATTTGATATTCACTCTTGTCCTTTGGAGGTAAAACCTTTCTTTCCCATGATTCCTTACCAAGATTTCTCATCAATCTTTGAATTATGAGTGTCCAAGCACATGTTATCATATCTTTGGGAAGGCCATTACTATAAGGAAACCAATATTTTGAGCTCCTTCTACCTATACTATAAGGGAAGAATATCATTGTAGGATTATTGAGAAAAGAAAGATAATATATTCCTTCTAATGTGTAGGGAAGTGGAAGAGATTTCCCTGGAATATTGATGGCTAGATGAAGAACTGTAGTGCTTAGTATTGAGTATATTGGCTATGTCACGAGAGTAATATGTTGGGATGAGTGAGATTATATCCTTTTAGTAGTTTCCTTTACCTTGGTGCTTGTTGGGGACAATTAATTACTTAATAAAGAAACAACTAATCACCTGTACATTAATTATCAACCGAGTAACGTATTTTTCTTTCAAGGAAGTCTACAAAATATATGCAATATACTACCCACGACTAACACTGGTCCTACATGATTATGTTCTACACTATCAAGCTCATTCAACAAGAAATAAAATGCAAGACTTACATATTAATACTAAATTTAAGAAGCAGAAATCAAGTGACATAAAAGAAGACTTATGTTAATCACACAACTTGAATCAACATTGAAGTAAACAATGCCTTGCTGAATTGGAAATTTAACTTATTGCACCCAACATAATTCAAATGTTAATCTAGAGAAATAAATTAATTGAAATCTAGAAATTGCAGGAAATATCAAATATGGAAAATACAGTAGCCAATAAATTACTTGAAGAAATGGAAATTTTCTTTAAGGAACATAAATTTAAATTCAAAGAAACAATCACACAACTAAACTAGTTCCAATGTTCAAGACATCACCTCGTCCAGGGCAGTGGGCCCACCTATCAAAGAGTCAGTTCAGCCTTGAAAATAATTCAAATCAAATTACAAATAATAGATGAAACACTCAATGGACATCTTCCTTCATTAAAATATATGAGAGAAATAATTACACCAGAATGAAGTTCTTAGCTTTGCCTCAAATTAAATAATTTTCCATCAATTCCATAATTCTCCCCCTTCTCCCTGTAATATGTTTTCATTTAAATACAGAGAGGGAAATGGGAAATTACAACTAAATGGATTACAAAATGATTTCCTATTACAATTTTGGATTGATTACATAATCTAAATAAACAATATCAAATATGGAATATCTCTCTATCATTAATCAGTTGAAACAAGTCGAATCTGGCATTGCAATTGGAAGAATTTAGAAAATAGCCACAACAACAAATATGAGAAAATCGTCATCAAAGAACCTTCTGTTTCTCTCAATACAAACCAAATTTTGGAAAAACTACTTAGAGGGAAGTTGAATTGGTCTGTTATGCATAAAACCCATGTCTCGGATTTTCAAGATTCTTATTCAGTTTCCCGAAACATCCAATGCAAAACTGTCACTTCTTATTCCAATGGATTTTTGAGTTGGAATATTTGATTATAAACTGAAAATCAATTTTGAAATTTGGAAGAGATCTTGGAGGCTAAAATCATGAGTAATTTTATAAAAAATTCATTAATAAACCATTATCAGCAAAATCATGCATAATAATCTTCAAATTTTTAAAAATAAAGGAGAACAAATATTATTTACCCAGAAGAGCATAAATAATTATAAAATGGAATTATATGATAAATTATGATAAATGACGTGATAAAGAATGGTAGAAATGGATGAAATATGTGTCAAGAAATGGTAGAAATAATGATAGTTTAGTGGCCCAACATCTCCCCCAAACTGAACTTGTTGCATGTCCTCATGCAACCCAATGCCTCTATATTAACCAAGTTGTGATTCAATAACCAAGATGTTTACTCCAACTCATGATAAAAATAAAAATAAACGTCTTCCCCAAAAACAATAGTTATTCAATTCTAACAATGTTGGTGAAGCTGTAACAATTTTCACATTGACTTTCAATCATATGTATATGAAATTGTAGAAAAATATGATATAAGTAACAACAAACTTTTCCTAAAAATCAGATCGTGTTGAAATTTTGCAAGCAGATTTCTACGATATTAATGCTCTCGATACATAAAATCAAAGCAATTTGATGCATGGATTTTAAGATATTAGCAAAAATGGTTGTAAGTGATAGTGCATGGTTTATGACATTTTACAAATTGATTTAGCTTGATATTTTCTGGGTTTGTACATATTAATGATATATTCAAGTTGTCCGAAAATCCATTTATGCACTGTATGAAAGTGAAATTGTATGCCTTAAATGAAGAAGAAATGAGAAAACATCCATCATGCATAAAAACTCCTCCCCCAAACTAGAGAATTAGCATGTCCTCATGCAACTATAAAACAAATTGAGGCGGTTGCTACAATTATTGTTGAAACCTCAACTTGGTGTATAACAATAAGGAATAAGGGAGGTTTCAGGAATAAATAAGGATAGTAATGGGTGAGAAAGAATATAATGACATGGTCCTGATATGGAAAGAAACGAAAAATACCCTCCCCCAAACTAAAAGCTTTGATGTATTTTGAAAAATGGAGAGTGGTAAGGAAATGAAAATAATGGTTTAAAAATATGAGTGAATAATGTTTAGTGGTTTTTCATGACATTCTCCTAAAATTTTAATAAAGTCATAAACTTATGCTATTTTACCTCAAGTTTTATCTCCATGAAAGCATGGAATGGCGTGGATGGACTGATATTGGTTGAAGTTGTTGTAGGATGAGTTGATGCTGAAAGTGATATGGAAGGTGGGATCCATGCAAGCTGAAATAAAGTAATCATAAAGTGTAGCATGGTTTCCTTCTCCCAAACTAATTAGTTGTCCTGCCATCAAGATTTCTATAAGACATCTCATTAGTAGCCTCAATCAGTAATTCATCACCTCAATTACCTCATTATATATAAAAGTGACATCATCATGTTATGAATTCCATGTGATAATAATGGACAAAAATGGAATATAAAAGAGGATAAAAATGACAAGAACAAAAAGCATTCCTTATACCCATCAACTTTGGTTTCTATGGGCACAAAAATGGTGAGAATTAGTTATCTGAGTCTTTGCTTCTCAAGATCGATCAATTTCCTGGTGTTCGTAATCGAAAATAGGCCTCTTTATTCTACCCCAAAATAATAGTAGTGTTGTTAAAATACGAATAAATGGCGACCGATTGGGAAAAACAACTATCTTTGGTGAAATATATTAATCTTTCTAGAATAAAGGAATGATAGATTAGATGATACAAAATTTCAAATCTCAAATATCCTAAA
This sequence comes from Picea glauca, assembly GCA_000966675.3. Classification (NCBI taxonomy): domain Eukaryota; kingdom Viridiplantae; phylum Streptophyta; class Pinopsida; order Pinales; family Pinaceae; genus Picea; species Picea glauca. The sequence goes on along the minus strand of JZKD02S0238806.1, from coordinate 266,812 downwards.
AATTTTCACCCCTGATATGTAAAGTGAATATATAGAGCACATTAATAGATATAAATCATAACCATCATTATCGAAGAACTGATGAAATATTACCCAAAGAACCATGAATTCTAGTCAACCTTATCTATGCAACAATAAGCTTTGTCAATAATTAGTTTTGAGAAAACAAGGTAACCATGTAGATCATAGTATTGAATTAAATTATATACCATAGGCATGGCCATTGTTGCCAGCAAGCGTCCATAGCCTCGACATGGATGCCTTTTTAGCCCATTGAGATGCCAATGTCCCATCTATTAGAAATAAGTACATAGTTGCAAGAGCATTTCAATTTACTTAGAAGTATATTGAAGATCATTGTTCTGGCTTGGGAACTAGTTAATAACAATGCCATTCACGTGAGCTAAACAAAAGTGAACAAGTCGGCTCGTGATGAGACCTCTTGTCCTTCAGTTTTCAACTCAAGTCCATCACCCTGGCTTGGTGACCAGTGGTGGTAATGTCACTTTGTTAGGACCTATGATCATGGTAGGTCAGCTCGTGATGAGACGTCCTATCCTTCAATTTACTATTTATGTTTAAAATTCAACTATGTTTATTGTTAATCTACAAAATATTACTTAATATATGGGGTGGCATGTCGGCTCCTTAAGATCTAGGGATGTCGTAAAAAGTCTTTTAGTAACTATTTTCAACTTGGGTAATTTTGCTTCTTAAAAACTAAGAACCTACAAATTACTATTGGTAAATATATTTTTCTTTACTAAGATTGAGGTTGAGGAACAATTCATTAGATAATGACATAAATATTTAAATACAATTTTGTGGGAATCATCATAAATTTTACTAAATCAGGGACTTGACAATTTAAGAAAGTTGAAAGTTGGCATGATGAAATAATATTTGCATAATTATTCCTTAAAATAAGATTATGTTTATAAATAAACCAAGATAAATTGACTTCTCAATCATTATGTCAAAGAGGACCTAGAACATTAAAAATATTTCTCATTCACCAAGGAGAAGAAAAAAAGACCCATAAATGTCGAAAAAATAACAATGTTTCCAAAGGGAACAACAATCGTTCCTTTGAAATGAACAACAAAGGGAGCAACAATCGTTCCTTTGAAATGAACAACAAAGGGAACAATAATCGTTCCTTTGAAATGAACAACAAAAGGAAACAACAATCGTTCCTTTGAAATGAACAACAAAGGGGACAACAATTGTTCCTTTGAAATGAACAACAAAGGGAACAAAAATCGTTCCTCTGAAATGAACAACAAAACTACCCACCATTCTAAGCTTGTGAACATGAAGTATCAAGTATGTTTGTGGCATTCCCTCCCAAAAAATAGTGAGGTAACATGGAGAAGAATTAGTCATTCAGCAGTCATAGTCACTTTACAAAATAATGAGGAATTAAAAGTGAATCATCCTTGACAAGACTTACCATAAGAGTTTTTTATATTAGATCTGAGGCAATCATACACTTGATAAGATTGGGGAAGAAAATGGATAGATGTAGCACAACAACATGAAACTCAATAACTTCCCTTTTTATTTTTATTTTATTTTGATGAAGTAACAACAACCGTGACTTTGAAGGAAACAACACATGCGACACAAAAACATAAGAGAAATAAGAAAATAAACAACATTTTATTGAAAAATAATAAATTAGTAAATAACTTAAGTTGAAACAGTTGTGATTTCAAGTGTAGTAATGTTGTTTCGAGGGACAACAATTGTGCTTGGATGAAATTCCCTTATATTATTAACATTTTCTTCAAGAATCACTTTTTCATAAATGAACCTCCTTAATTCTATTGGGACTTGTAAAAAAATGACCGTCTACCTGTGGGAGAGCGGTCTCTAACCATACTAACCAGTAGTGTTTTAATCACAACTTCTTCATTTTTTATCCAATTTGAGTGATGCCAACGCCAAATGAAAGTGAATTTAGAGAAATATATCAAATAGAAACAGGTTTTTAAAAATTCCATGTGATGGTATATCAAATTTACTCAAAAAAACCCTGCATAACAGAGTTATTTTTTATTTCCCAACTTAGACCAATAGTTGATATTTTGAGAATAAATTTTTCGTTTGATGACGGATTGAGCTAATTAAAATTGGAGATGAAAGTAAATTCATTTATATATATCCAATAGAAACAATTTTTAAAATAAGAAGAATTAATGGGTCAAATACTGTAATGAACAGTCGAAAAAACAGAGTTGTAAGAGTGTTGATTTACGATAGGCAGTCAGTATTTTGGTCATAACTTTCTCATGCGATATCAAAATCAAGTGATTCAAATTGTCTTGTAAACTAGATTCATAAGATAATACACCATAGAAACAGGTTTTCAAAATCTAGTCATTTAGGCCTCCAAAAACTGACTGTCCCAACTCTGTCACTAAGTTGCCTACTAGACACCCTGTCAATGTTTTGGTCATAAATTTATTGTTTGAAATCCAAATTGAGTGATTCAAATTGGGTTGGAAAATAGACATCAAGGGAGAATTAAGATAGAACCAAGTTTTAAAAATATTCCCATTTGATCCTTCAAAACATGATTGTACCGACTGTGTTTCTAGTAATTTTCTCAAGCCCGCATGCCATAAAATATGATAAACAAACTTAAAAAAAAATGATGATGAGTGTTTGTAGAAATATGATTTTCAGTATAATATGTCTACATACACAAAGAAATAACAACATATTGCAACAATCAAAACATTTTTTATAAATAAATTTATTTATGTACTTATTTTATTTTCTACTCTAACCTACTCTACATTGAAAAATAAAATATGCTTACGTATAAGAGAACTTCCAGTGGATCCATTTTCGAAATAAGGCCTCAAGTATATACATACCCAAATTATAAAAATGCATGTTAATAAATACTAGGGTATGAGAGACTATCTTCTTTTGATATGATGGTGCCAAGAATTGTCGAAGTGTGGAGTGATGATGCGAACAAATGATGGAGTGGAACCAATATTCAATATAGCTTTGACACTCTTGATTTCCCTTGGTTTTCATATCATGAAGTTCTTCCATGACTTCTGCAAATTCTATATTTAAATCCTTTCCAGACCTGATATCATTTTCATGTAGTGGTGCAATTGAAATAGGATGGGTGGGAAGGGTCAAGAAATTTTGCAGTTCAACATTGTAAGCATGTTGTACTAGTTTATTGTTATGAAGGTGTGAAATGGATTGAACATGCATTTTTGTATGGCGTGGAGGATTTTGATGATGTAGTGAAGAGTATCGATGATATGTTTGACATGCTACAAGATGAGGGAGAGTAGTCATGTAATCATAAGATGAGCCATGCCAAACTTGTGGACAAGATTGGTGGGGGTCATAGTGAGGTTGGCATGGCTTCCCTAACATAAGAGTATTCCATGATGAATAATGCAAGTAAGAAAATGGAGAAAAATTGTTTTGAACCATGCATGTAGGCCACGATTTCCATGGTTGTGAGCTTGTTACAACTTCTCGATCTCTTTGATATGTTGTTTTCATCCCAGGTAAGAAAAAACAACTATCCATGGGATGTTTCTTTCAGCACTGAGGGAAATACTGTAACACCCCCTTTCACTGTCAAGCAGGCACTACATCACGGAATAACAATACTCATACTTATATATATATATATATATATATATATATATATATATATATATATATATATATATATATATA
>JZKD02S0238806.1:252293-263039 GCA_000966675.3 Picea glauca | reverse complement strand
TATATAATCAATGGCTTTAACATTAATACATATGCATAGCAGAATACATGATAATTATAAATACACAGACATGTAGAAACATAATTAAAACATCATCTGGTACTTATCTTTGAAACGTTGGTAATTCCACCAACCAGGTGCAGGCCTTCCATGAACCTCCTAGCCTTAGACCACACTTCTCATCAAGCTCAGCAGTGGGTCACCCCTGAGTTGGGACTAAGCTCCACCCCAAGGCAAGGGATCCTAGGCTAGGCTGAGGTTATAGGGAAAGAACACAGTCACCGGGAAGGAATTCCCTCCCAAGAACCACTCATACTCACTGCCCACAGACTCTCCTTCCCCACATGCCTGTTCCACCCCAGGAGTATACACCTTCTCTGTCACCTAGATAGTCCTTCGACTACTAACCTCCCTTGCCTTGGGTTTCAGCAACAGACCGGACCGGAAGTCTTTGAGCTCTGTGACAGCTACAGAGTTCCTTCCAGGAGTTCTCTCCTTCCTCCGCGCACTCTCTCACCTAGAGAGAGTTGCTCACAAGCCAAGAAACATGTTCTTCCAACTTCAATCACCTCTCTCACCTGGAGAGAGTGTTGTACAAACTAGCCTACAAGCCACACGCAGTCCAGCACTGGTGGCCACAACAGCCAATGGGGAAAACAGACACGGGATTTCCAAACAGGATCAACAATGATAGGACGGTCTCACGATCATGGCTTTGGGATAGAGACTCCACACACAGGCTCGATCTGATCAGACAGAGGATGTATCAGCTTTCCATAAATCAACCCAGGCTATCCCCAAAATCAACACAGACTTTTCCCATAGTTTCGGAATTGTACAAGGTCTCTTGCAGAGGTCGGATGGTATGTACGATTCATAAGAGGCACCAGGGTATCTCTGCAGAGGTCGGACCGGCTCACCCTCAGGCAATCGAATGTCGAATGGAAGAGGAACCCCCATCACGGTTCATATCAACCATTTTATTTGCATGGGATTGGGTTGATACTTGTCACCCATGAAACTGCATGCATTCCTCCCATTTGGAAGTCACCTGTCATTCCAAAAGGAACTTAGGATAAAACATATAATTCACATGTCTTTTGGAATAATATTAAAATATTATTCCCAAGGACTTAAGCCCCTAGGCTCCACACTTAGCCCCTTTTCCCACCTTCCAGCCCCTATTCCCTTGCCCACTCTATGGATTCTTAGTCCCCCATCACTCATTCATCGCGTCGGCCTGCACGTGGCGGTGTTTTTATTTTTATTAATGTTCTGCATAGATACAGGTACAAAATCAGGCTTTTGGCCTTCAACACTTAGGCTCTCTGGCCTAATAATCACATAATCCTACCAGCTTATATAAACTTGGCTCACCAGCCTATAAAACATATTTACAATTTATTTCATAAGCAATATTTACAATAGGGCTCGGCCTTGGGGACATTACAGTCACACTTCTTCACTTTTTTCTTGATTTTTCTTAACTTGCAAAACACTCAATTGTGAATTTAGAGATATAATAAAATTGGTTTTAAAATGTTCAAATAAATCATTGATTTCAGCTCCTATATCTCTTGTTTTTATAGCAGATTTGGAAGAGAAAGAAGAAAGTTCTCTAGAATTCTTACCAACCCTGGATATTTCTCTTGAATACCTTATGCATAATTCACAAATATCATCATATGATAGCTGAAAAACATCACCTTTTCCCATTAGATTTAAGAGTTCTAAAAATGTGGCTTTAATTCCTTTGAGTAGGAGTGTTTTCAAGATCTCTTTTGTCAAATGATTATGCTTTGATTTTTGAAGGTTGTATTGAAATCGCTCCACATAGTCTTCCAAGTTTTCATATTCCCCTTTTATCATACTAAAAATATCTTCATTAGTCTTGAAATAGTCTTGATACTTCTTCAAGAATACATTCTTCATGTCCTCCCATGTTTGAATGCAGTTTCCACCAAGGCTCATAAACCATCAGAGAGCTGCTCCTTTTAGAGTAAGAGGAAACACTTTCAACCTTTGAGCATTAGTACAATAATCATATCCTCTAAAAATTACTTCAAACTCAAATAAGAATGTATCAGGGTCTTCGTTTTCCAAACCATGAAAATTTGGTAGAGAAGATGGGGGACTGATGTGCATTTTTGTCACTCCTTCTAGATCTATGATAGGGAATTCAAAAGTAGCAGTGTGTGCCATTTCTTTCCAAAATAGAATAGTTTATTCATGTGCTAATTTGAGGCTCCTCCTGCAAATTTTCCTGTCAATTGGTTAGTGGAAAGGGTGGTGCTTACATCAAAAGTTCAAGTTCCTACCTTTAATGTTCCTAATTTTAATCGTGCATGCTATATGACCTGAAACTACCTACAGAGGTCAAACCTCACCACAAGTTAGCTATGGTGTGTGCGTAGGTTCTTTCCTTTCGTCTTTGATATCCAAACCTCTTAGAGTCAGAAATGCATCTACAACCAGATATTAGTGTGGTAGTGCTATTTTGATTGCCACCCCGACAACGACATCGAAATGTTGGGGACAATTAATTGCTTAATAAAGAAACAACTAATCACCTGTACATTAATTATCAATCGAGTAACGTCTTTTTCTTTCAAGGAAGTCTGCAAAATATATGAAATATACTACCCACGACTAACACTGCTCGTACATGATTATGTTCTACACTATCAAGCTCATTCAACAAGAAATAAAATGCAAGACTTAAATATCAATACTAAATTTAAGAAGCAAAAATCAAGTGACAGGAAATAGACTTATGTTAATCACACAACTTGAATCAACACTAAAGTAAACAATGCCTTGCTGAATTGGAAATTTAACTTATTGCACCCAATAGAATTCAAATGCTAATCTAGAGAAATAAATTAAATGAAATCTAGGAATTGCAGGAAATATCAAATCTGGAAAATACAGTAGCCAACAAATTACTTGAAGAAATGGAAATTTTCTTTAAGGAACATAAATTGAAATTCAAAGAAACAAGCACACAACTAAACTAGTTTCGATGTTCAAGGCGTCACCTCGTCCAGGGAAGTGGGCCCACCTGCCAAAGAGTCGGTTCTGCCTTGAAAATAATTCAAATCAAATTACAAATAATAGATGCAAAACTCACTGGACATCTTCCTTCATAAAAATATATGAGAGAAATAATTACACCAGAATGAAGTTCTTAGTTTTGCCTCAAATTTAATCTTCGATTTATTAAAAATAAAGGAGAACAAACAGTATTTACCCACAAGAGCATAAATAAATATAAAATGGAATTATATGATAAATTATGATAAATGACATGATAAAGAATGGTAGAAATGGATGAAATATGTGTCAAGAAATGGTAGAAATAATGATAGTTTAGTAGCCCAACAGTGGTATCATGGTCTGGCTTAGGGGTGGAATTGTAGCTTATTTCTATGGTTGGGTAGTGAATCACTCCTCAATGATAGGTTTGTTGGACTCACATTTATTTATAGAGAAATATTCATATCTATATTTGTGTGGAATGATTTATCTGTGTAATTTGTTTTGTAATTTCATGGACTCAAATGCGAAGAGAATGAATTTAAAATATGCATGGTTACTTCTATTATTTTTTTATATTTTCAAATGAATTCTATTTATATTGTTGTTAGAGTTCAAATTTAGCCTAATAGTTGGTTAATATAAAAGGAAATTTGTAGGGAGTGCCCTGATGACGACGAAAGGAATTTGGGTAAATTACAACGAGTCAATCTGTCCTAAGAGATGAAAAAATGGGTCTTCATTAAATTTGTCCATAAGTTCATTAGGAAACCTACATTAAGCTCTTGAATGCCTACTTCTAATTCCAAAGCACTAGACATAGGATTATGGATTTCCCGCTTCCTTTCAAAACCAATTTAACACTCAAATGATAGAGTCCACTTCATAGACCCAAAAAAAATTATATTATTTTGATTGTGGTGAATGGATATAAATGACAAATAAGGGTAGGAAAGGCAATGTGGCACCCAAGGTCCAGGTTAAGGACCTAATTCTAGGTCGACACCCTCAAACATGACCACTAAAAATGTGGGGAAAGAACTTAACGAATATTCTTAGGGTGCTTTGTCTCATGGTGTGGGTAGACATAGGTCTTGGTCTTCTCCTTTGAGGATATATGAGTATCCCTCTACTTAACCCTGTGATAAACATAAGCACTCAAAAAAAAAACTTGGATCCCATTGGAAAAGAAGCATTTTGCTTCCTTGAATCCTTATCAATATTTCAATGATAAGGATGAAGAGGAGATGCAAATTATTATTGAAATCTTACAATGAAATAAATTTCATGGAATGTAGAGTGTCTCATTTACCTAGTCAGGAAGACCATGGTTAGAAGAATTCATTCAATAGTTTTTTATTTGGATGTATTATTTTTGCAATAAGTTAAAGTTAACTCATTCAATTTAAAATTTATATTACATTTAATTTGGATTCGTGCAACTATTTTCAATACCTATAACGAATATAGGTGTGGTGGAGAAACCACCTTCATCTTCATGAAATTTGGTTTTAAAAATTATTGACTAGGATCATGACCCATCCCTCCTGGTAGTGTGGGTCCTTCTTAATCTAGATGGAATACTTTTGGGCCTTTCCAATTTGTATGCATCGAATGATTCTAATGATGGAACTAATCTATGGGATTAGTTGGTTGAATACCTCCATGAGGTAGACTAGTTACTACTTTGAGATTTCAATGATTTAAATTCCAATGATGACAAATTGGGCTCAAATCCTATCCACATACTACAGGGAGAATACACGATCTGCAATAGCCTCAAGTCCAAACTTATTATGTATGATCTTAACAATTATAAAAGAATTTATTTCTCTAAACTATGGTTGACATGGTTGAATTTTAGCACTAGCTATGACCAATTCTTGAAAAAGAAAGCCATACTTTCTAAGCATGACATTTTATTTTCTAATTTCTCTGCAACCCTAGCTTGATGCCTCCTCGCTTCGACCCCCTACTCTAGGCCTCCCTATGGCCTCGACGGTTTCAGACTCTAATCCTCCGCCGAACTTCCTCGATGAAGTTGAAGCATTCAAGACGTTGGTGGGCTCACTGGTTAGTCCTCCCACATGCCCTACCACTTCCCAATTCTCGAAAAAACTGGACCAAATCCAAGAAGTGGAAATTCCTTGCACAACAACGCAAAGAAAGGCTCTCACTTTCGCCTCCAGAGAACTCATAGGTAAATTCGTGAGGTTATGGGCTTCACCTCAACAAATCGACTTTTGAATTGAACGGAATTGACACCCACTGGTACAGGGACGCATGAACCACTTCTTATGTGGTAAGGGCTTCTATATTTTTCACTTTGAGCATAAAGAAGATAGAGATCTCATTTTTATAAATGGCCCTTACTTCTTCGTCCCAAGAGGGTTATACCTAAACAAATGGAACCCATATTTTGACCCATAAAATGACATTCCCTCAGTTGTACCGGTCTGGGTGAGGCTTCCACACTTACCATTTCACTGCTGGGGAGATGAAGTTCTAAAAAGCATCGGTGAAACTTTTGGAAAATTTATCGACATGGTTGAGCCTAAATCTAGTATGTATTCATGTGTCAGGAATTGTGTGGAAGTAGATCCAGAAAAATGGCTCCCGGAGGAAATTAGGTTAAAGTTAGACTTCCAGACCTACATCTATAAGCTATATTACGAGCATCTCCCATTCAAATTCAAGTCCTATCATGAATAGGACCACTTTTCTAAAAATTGTCCCAATAAAAAACAAGAACAAGAAGTTGATGTTTCACAGCAAGAGGAAGGCTGGTAGCAAGTCAGAAAGAAAGCCAGTACTGGAAAATACTGGAAAAGGAACAAGCCCTGACTCGACCCTGGGCCCTCAGGAACTATCCCCAAACTAGGCCCTTCTTGTCAAAATCCTCCTACCAAACCCCTTCCTAAACAAGTCATCCCTAACCCCACCATCATGCCTCCCAAGCCCAATCAAAACTCCTTTGAGCCTCTGGGTGAACCATCTTCAAAGAAAAACCCATCTTCAGCACCTGTGTTGGAGCTTGTTTCCTTCTTTGTTCCAGCATTAGTCAGAATAACAAAAGAATCAGAAGAAGAGGAACTTTCAAATGAGGACACTCAATAAGTGGAACATCAAGCAAATGAAGAATCCTTATTAAAATTGCAACCCAATCAAGATGTGGAGGAAGGATAACTCCCCCCGGATAAACCCAGAAAGTCTGGTCAGAGATATAATAAAGAATTCAAAGAAGAAACAACATCAAAATAAAAGGCACAAGGTAATCAACTATTTATAGAAAATTATATGCATACTTCAACACACAAAGGAGGAAATAAAGGATCTAATCTCCCAACCCATGGCAGTCGGGCCTCCTCCACCTCCCGTCAATGAATCTCCTCTCCTTGAACTGCAGGGGCTTTGGCAATAAAACGAAAGTTGAATCCCTAAGAGATCTCAAAACTATGGCCAACCCCTCAGTAATCCTCCTCTAGGAGACCAAAATGGAGGCGTCAAAGATCCTAGAAACAATGAAAAAGGCTTTCAAAACCATTCCTGAAGTATTTTTAAGTTCTCAAGGAGACTCTGGAGACATAACAACTCTCTGGGATGATCATATCTGGACTCTTGAGGTAACTCTAGAAACTCAAAGTTGGCTTCTAACTATTCTTAAAAACAAGGACTTTAGTAACGTCATTTCAGTAATCAATGTATATATGCCCAACTCCTACAAGGACAAAACCGCTTGTTGGGACTCTCTTTTCCTACTTAAAAACACCATCGATCTCTCCTCTTGTATAATTGGTGGATATTTCAACACCCACCTCAACTCGGGAGAAAATAAAGGGTAGTAAAATCAGAGACCCCTTCTCTAAAAACCTAATCGGTCTAATCACAGACTGGGATCTACAGGACGTCAAGCCATCCAAGGGAAAGTATACTTGGAACAACATGCACTCTAGCCTCTTCCATATAGCAGCTTGACTGAACCGCCTCCTCATCAACAGTAATTTCCTTCTCTTCCCCCAAGAAATTTCCTCCCATATCCTTTCGTCTGTTATTTCTGATCACAAGACAATCTCCCTAAACTTCAATAACTCGCAGAAATTTGGCCCTCTTCCTTTTTTCTTTAACCCCCTCTGGATTGAAAACCCTTCTATCCCACCACTCATTCAAAAAACGTGTTCTTCCCCTTTCTCTGGGTCCCCGAATTATATATGATAATGCAATCTAAAGGCTGTCAAAATAACTCTCAAAGACTGGGTGAAAGCCTCCTATATCCCGCCACAACAAGAAAGGCAAGAAAAGATTGAACATCTTATGAAAGTTCAACTTCGGTTAGAAGAGGAGGAAGTCATCGAGACACTCCTAAATCAAGAAAAAGAAGCGTAGAGAAGAAGAACACTGGAGATTGAAGTCCAGAAATCTTTGGATAAAAGAAAGAGACTCAAATACCTCCTTCTTCCACAAACAAGCACAAAATCAGAGAAAAAAAATACAGTTACATCCATTCTTTCAAACACTGGCCAACAAATCGATACCTTTGAACAAGTCAAAGAAGAGGCCTTCCACCACTTTGATTTCTTATATCAACAACCAAGCAATGAAGGAACAAATGAAGAATTTCTAGATATGCTAGCCAACATTCCAAGCATAGTCTCTGAGCATGAAAACAATCAATTAGTGAGGGAGATAACTGAAGAAGAAATAGCCAAAGCAATTTGGGACATGGACCCTGACAAAGTCCCTGGGCCTGATGGGTTTCCAATCTGATTTTACCGATCCTTTTGGGCCATCATAAAACGAGATCTAAAGAAAATATTGAATTACACCCTCCAAAATCATAAACTTGGAGGAGCTACAAACTCCACCTTCCTAGCTCTCATACCCAAAGATTCCAATCCCGCTAACTTCTCTCGCTTCCGTCCCATCTCCCTTTGTAACTCCTCATTTAAAATCCTCACTAATATCATTGTAAATCGCCTAAATCCCTTGCTTTCAAATCTAATCTCAAAAAACCAGGGAGGATTCTTAAAGAACAAACATATTACAAACAATATCGTGCTAGTTCAAGAGGCCATTCATTCCAACAAAAAAAGCAAAGCCCCAGGTACGGTCATCAAGGTAGATATGGAGAATGCTTTTGATCATGTCAAACACTCTTTCCTGTTCTCATTCCTCAAAGCTTATGGGTTCTCTGAAGAATTTATTCGTTGGATTAGGGTCTGCATTGGCTCCCCTTGGATATCCCCCTTAATAAACGGTCGACCCTCGCAATTTTTCAAGGCCAATAGAGGTCTCTATCAAGGATTCCCCCTTTCCCCCTTCCTTTACATCCTTCTAGCAGATTATCTCAGTCGAAAATAAGAAGAAGAAAGAAGAAAGGGAAGACTCCTTGGGTTACTTATTGTGAGGGGAGTCAAGGGAATAAATCACTCTCAGTTTGCAGATGACACACTTCTTCTGGGGGTGGCCTATATAATTATAGATAATCTCTTTCTTAAAGTTCTCGACTCTTTTCTCTCGGCTTCTGGAGGAAAATTTAATCAACTAAATGCAGGATCTATGGTTGGAACGTCTCAAGTCACATTAAAGACCATATTACCAAAATTTTCGAATTCCCTATCATCACCACTTGGAACTACTTCAAATATTTAGGTATTCCTATATTTCTAAATTACGGCTTGGCAAGAGGTAATTGATAAAATTCTCACAAGAATTCAAATTTGGGGAGGTCACTAGCTAAATCCAGCTGGAAAAATAGTTCTCCTCAAATCTGTCCTCTCTTCACTCTCCATTTTCCAGTGCTCTAGCCTTCTTGCCCCAAAAGACACTCTTGAAAACATTTCTAGAGCTATTTGAAGTTTCCTTTGGGCTGGAGGAAAAACAAATACCAAAAAATTTCACCTTCTCAGTTTGAAACAAGTTTGTCAACCCCTCAACAAAGGATGACTTCCTATCAGGGATCCTATTCTAATGAACACTTCTTTGGGAGAAAATCTAGCTTGGCGTCTTATCACAGGAACTACAAATTGGTGGAAATTAGCTCTAATAGCCAAATATTTCAACTCCTCAAGGTTATGATGCCTTGACGTCCTCCATTCCCCTCCCCCTGTTTCTCTTATTTGGCATCTCCTAAAACATGCCTTCCCCCTTATCAAATCTAAACTCTCATGGGCCCCGAGGAAAGGAGCACACATAAACGTTTGGACCTATCGTATCTTGGATCTCAAACCGTTGAACAGTCAAGATTCTCTCCTCCCTCTAAAATACTGGTGCTATACCAAAGGTATCCTCCTTCTCAAAGATTTCTACCTTTGGAACTATGATGGGGACAGGACGAACTGGAAATTTTCAAACACTCCTGATCACGTAAGACCCTTGATCTCCACCTTTTTCAATAATTTATTCGGATGTGCTCCCACCCATCACTCCTTATCTGAATCTCGTAGTTGGGGCTCCAGAAAATTTTCAATCAAAGTCTGTTGTTTACTCTTGCAATCTTATGATCAGGGTCCCCCAGTCGCCAAAATCTGGAAAGAAATTTGGTCTAGCCCCTCTCTGCCTAAAGTAAATATATCCTGTTGGTTGATAGTTCATGGAAAAACAATAACAACAGAAAACCTGCAAAAACGTGGAATTCAAGGCCCCTCCCAATGCCCCTTTGCCTCTCAGACTTTGAATCCATTTCTCACCTCTTCCTTGAGTGCCCATTCTCTTCCCAAATCTAGAACTCCTTTACCTTCCCCTCCCTCCCCCCAAGGCTTGGAATTACCTTTTCATCTCTTGGAAACAAATATATGCTGGCAGATTCAAAAACAAGAAACAATTCACTCTCTTCTGGAGACAAGTCCCCAAATTTGTCTGTTGGGAACTCTAGCTTGCTTGAAACCAGGTTATTTTTCAAGAGAAGCTTCCCCCTCCACAACGCATAATAGCCAAAATATGTGGTTTGTTTTATGAAGTCTTCACATCCAAAGCAATCAGGTTTGACATGGAAGGCATCCTAGAGTAGAGTGAGGAAGATTGGATCAATTACATTCTGTCTCCCTCCCCCTCCCTTCCTCAATCCATCCCCCAATCCCAAAACAAGAAATCACGAGGAAAGGTTGGAAATTACGCCTCTGTGATAATGACTTCCCCCATTGGAAAAGACAACAATTCGCGTCGATCCTTTTCTATGACGGAGCTACAACAGGTAATCCAGGGGCGACATGTGCGGGGGGAGTCATCATCGACTCTAATGGACAAAAGATATCAAATTACTTTTGGGGACTTGCGAAGACCACTAATAATAGAGAGGAAAGTCATGTTGTCTACATGGGACTCCAAATTGCTCAATCGAGAAACATCCTTACCCTCACTGTTCTTGGAGACTCTGAAATAGTAATAAGGTATCTCCTTGGACTTTCAACCTCTACCATCCAAATCTCCAGTGTCCTTCACTCTCGAACTAAAACCCTGAAACGACAATCCACCAAGATCCATTTCTTCCATATCCTTTGCTCTCAGAATCAGGAAGTTGATCACTTAGCTAAATCATCAAAAACTCTGGAACAATGTCAACTCTTCATCAACCAAGTCATTTCTCATGCTTGGATTCCCTAATTCCCATCATCTTAGACGATTCCCCTTCTCAAATTTGGACCTATCCTCTCTGAAGTCTAACTCAAATCTATCCCCCTCCCCTTTTCCCGACCCTCCCGACAACCCCTTCCC
>JZKD02S0238806.1:216131-237200 GCA_000966675.3 Picea glauca | reverse complement strand
GTCCAAATTACCCGTCAGCCGTTGGATCTGGGGAAGCTGCGTAGGGGTTAAGCGCAGAGGTGGCATGCGAGGAAATGATCTGAGCCATCAGATCTGGAGTAGAAATCCCGTAAATCGTTGGATCGGGAAGAGTTGCACGGAGTATAGCCTCTGGTAGGGAAGTGTGTAGAAGGAACGATCTGAATCGTCGGATCCTAGATCATAAGTCCCGAAACCCCGAGAATCAATCTGGGTCGTTCATCTGCGAGGACAGGTGGCAAGGGATCAGGTGTTGTCGGAGTTTTGTTCATCGGAAAATCGGGAATCGACGTATCGGGGATTTCGTGGACACGAAACCTTTGCATTCCGAAACCGCGAAGTCTGAAACCCCGAAACAGCGAGAGACAATAAGGACCATCCATCATTTCGGACGTGTGTCAGAACCTGGGAAAGAGTCGGGAATTGGGGAATTGGAGTATTTGGGCACACAAAAATCAGGTCACACGGAATCGCGATATGCGATTCTCCGATGAGATCAGGACCGTTCGTTCTTAGGACACGTGGCAATGATCGGAGCCATCGGGAAATCGTGAATCCCGTGGACGAAGTATCTATGCTTAATGAAATCGTGAAACGCGATTTCCTGATAAGTCAAGAAATAGCGGGGCCCACGGAAGGGTCAACGGTGGACAGGTGGCATCGGGTATCGGGATATCGCGAAATTCGTGGACAAGGTGTCCATGCACTAGGAAATCGCGAACCCCGAAAGCCGACGCAATTAACGTAAACTCTTCGATAAAAATGATTAATTAACGGATGTTTGATTAGGGCTTAATCACATCGCAAAATCAGAGATCGGGGTTTTGGGAAGGTTATACGGCGGTGGTCCTATGGTAAATGGTCACATGGGCTATTGTATAGCCTAGAGGACTAATGCGTAAGGAGCGCATCGGAATTCGGAGGATTGCGAGTCATGGGGGTGAGTAAGTTTCGGCATTAGAAACCCCGAATCCGGATATTGAACCAGGGATTGGCGTTTCTCTAATGCAGGTTTGTGGGAGATTAACCCAAATTTTTTAAATTATGATAGTGGGTGCGTTACAACTTCCTAGATTCAAAATCAATTTACAAGATGTCCCTATAACTAATTTCACTAGCTCATGATCTGAAGTATATTCAATCAAGTCATTGGATTGATATTACAATTTATGCATATCGTCGAAGTACACATCCTAACTTATTGTTTCCTTCCACAAGAGAAAACTCATGCAAAACAAGAATGCAACGTTAATTTTTTTACTACTAGAGAAATCATGTGATTAAAGAAGAATTTTCATCAAAATTTGAATGAAAGGTTACATTACTAAGATGATCTTCATAAACTTTCTCATATTAATAATCTACCAACTATGATGACATTTTAGTATGATTTCATAATCAATGTACTTTTAAATTATTTGTAGCAATACTATTTTGACATGCAAACCATATAAATTGAGAATAATGAAATATCTTCCCTAATGGATTTCATTATGTATATGCACTCATAACTACAATCATATCACTATTGTAGTTTATATTAGTGATGATAATGTTAATTCACTTCCTAGATTATAAACTATGATGAGTGTTCTTCAAATTATTGCCATGCAACTACTAGAACACATATAACTAAGGGATTCCTTTTATTCATTTTGACCTAAGATACGTGCATTAAAAACACATTATTAACACTAAATAAAACTCTTAAGTTTTCGATGACTTATATATAGTAGTGAGGAAAATTAAAAACACAATTCACTGCAATTCACCTCACTTAAAAAAAACTATCAGTGTGAGGTTTTGAATATGACAGATAGATTTGAATCCTTTAACATCACTTCTCTTCCTCGAACTGAAAATGCAATTGTAGACTCTCTAGCAACTGCAACTTCTCAATTGTCTTGATTGGAAGATGCCAAAGCAACTAGATTTTTTGTTGAACTCCTATATATTCCTTCATTACCTGATAATATTACTAATTGAAGAGCCTTTGAGGATGATAAACAGATGATTCAATTTCTTTCCAATGAGGGACCTTTTTAGGGTGTTATAATTCTTGGACCTATTCCCATAATATATCCCTTCAATTTGATTCTTCTTCATATGAGTGATCATGTGAATAGGGACATGTTATATTCAAATTCTATCTCATCAGAAAAATAAATAACTAGAGGAAAAGAAGAAAATGATGAAGTAGGAAAATTAAATTTAAAAGAAGCTATAGAAGCCAAAAGGAAACGAGATATGGATGAAAATGCTAAACAAGAAGTTCAAGCTAATAGATTGAAGAAGGAATTTGAAGCAACAAAATCAAAAGAAGAAGATAAGGCAAGAGAAGTTGTTGCTAAGAAGAAAGTTGAAGATGATGAAGCTAATAGAAACAAGGCAGAGGAAGATAAAAATAATCAAGATAAAGTTGATAGAAAAATAATAATAATCATAATAAGAGTGAGATGCAAAAGCCAAAGAAATAGTAGGAGCACATGCAAAATATGATGAAGATGCGAGAAAACTGGAACATGAAAAATAAGAAAATGAGAGTCAGACTGAGGAGATCCAAACTGTTAATTAGGTTGAATACCCTAAGGGAACTAATCAATATAAACAAGTCCAATATATCCCCAATTAGAGTACAAAAATCAACAAGAATCATAAAGGAAAAGATAAAATTGACGAAGAATTAGTCACACAAAGAAAATTGGAGGTCCTAGATACTAAGAAGACCAATTGGTGGCTTTAGCTTTATCTAACCTAGAATTAGCTAATGAAACTATATATAGAGCTATGGATGAAGAAAAAAACATAAAATAGTATAGAGACAAGATTGATTTTCTCGATAATCAAGAAAATTACTATAAAGAAACACATGTGATGGTCATAGATTTTATTGAGTATGCTCTTGAAGTTCAAGATGAGTTTGGAGAGGTAAATAGAATGTTCTACGGGAACGCTCAACAACTTCAAGATTTAAGTGTGATTTTTTTTCAATTACACAATGAGACTCAACATTGGAAAATATCATAGAAAGGGTCCAACTACTTTTTGATATAGTGAAAAATTTATAGAATTTTTTTGGGAAAAATCCTTTAGATATTCCAACCGTAAGTCCACAAAAAATTATGGATATTTAACATGGTTTATATTATTGGAAGGGGGTAACTAAAGGTGCTTAGGGATACATAGAGAAGGAATGGGTCGAATGTTTAAAGTTGAAGACTCAAATTGATGAGCTGACTAATGTACACAGATTTCCATCATTTTGATCTCCTATCAACTTCTACCTACCATCTCAAGTTATATAGGTGTTGATGTTTATATCTATTAAATTCCAAACATCAACCTCGAGAGGATATGAATATCCCCCTGCGTTTTTATAGAGGTGGTACTCCTCTGCATTTTCTTAAAGATAAATCTTGAATATCTAGGAATTGTAATATGATAATAGGAGAATACTAAATAGAAAACCCCAAGCTTTATCACTCAATAAAAATGTAAAAATATCGTTGATTGGAAATAATATACATTCACAAAAGAATTATTCAAAAGAGGACCAAGAATATTCACTCATAAAAGTATAATATTTAAATAAATTATTGTACATAAATAAATAACAGTTACAGAAAAACAAAATAACTCTCACATCCATCACAATATTCATAATTTCTTATCACATTCAAGGAAATAAAGATATAGGCCCACAAATGAGAGAACTTTAAAATAGTTTTTCATTCAAAACATGATAGAACATGATTGGAAAACTTTAAATATATTATGCTCAAAACTCAGAGTTCAAAATTACCATTAAATTTTATCCCCAAAATCATTTATCAAAGTTTAGACCTTGCCATGTCAAATTTTATAAAGTTGATCAAAGTTTAGACCTTGCCATTTCTTGATATGGTTTTCTTAATTGAATGACCTGTATAGTTAATAATTCCTCTAGAATTGTCGTCGGGTCATCCATGTATTGTGACAATAGGTCCCAACCACCATTTCTTGTCTTCAATAACTCCTTAGCTTCATCGAATCTGAACGTCATTGTCAGCTCTGGTAACTTGAAAATATTCTTGAAAGTTGATGGTACTAGATAAATTGGGGATTGTACCTGCAACTAAATGATTCTCCAATTCTTCTCGTATTTGTCTATACACCATGAAACTAGCTCTGTAGCATCGAAAACTTCCAGAACACACCCTACCTTGGTGATTCATGATGTCCTAATACATTAGTATTTCTTTCTAGAAGCACTAGTGTAGAATAGTATCTATATGCTTTGGACTAGTGATATTTTGGATCTTCTCAGGTGAATGTATTCAGAGTATCTCCACAAAATCCCTCTTTCCTTATACCCTTTTTGCTTAAAGAGTTAGTGAATTATGTACAGTCTTTTTGAACATTATAACCAAAACAATTCTTTTTACATAATAAACCTTGAAGATCTTTTTTCAAAAGAATGATTAATGCAAATTAAAATTGAATTTATTGAGAATGGTCTCGAGAAATTTTCAATTAATAATGTGCCTTTGATAGTAACCACTTGTTACATTCCGAAAGATTTTCATTTAATGTTACTCATGGAATGTGAAAAGAAGAATGAGTATTCATTGTGGAGTCGCGGAGATATGGATATGGAAGAAAAGAAAGAGGAGTAAGTCCAATATTGCGGCCCCACAGTAAAATATCAAAATATGACTTAGTGTTGCAAAGCAAACAGACAATCGTTTGGACATGAGGAGAATGAGTAACTCAACCTATGGTGAAAAATAGAAAAATATTCGAAGTGTGGTACAAAATGAGGGTGGCGGAATATTGAAGTACATTTTGATAATGACGGAAGGCAGATAAGTACATGAAATATTTCAAAAATACAAGTATTGGTGCATTTTGGTTATGGCAGAACACAATGGTGCACTTTGAGGAAGGAAGAAGTTATAACGAGACTCGTGGACCCGCCATAAAATGGAAAAATTTATAAGTGTAGGAATGAGATATACAAGAGAGATATTTACAAGTGACCAAGCATATTTTAGGATCAACAATAGGCCTTAGAAAAGTATCTACAACAGTATAAAGTGGAAATTATAAACATATCACATGTAATCAAGGCTCATTTGAATATGTATATGACTAATGTAGCAGAAAATGTGTCTCTATTAAGACAAATATTTCCTAATTTGGATAATTACATTTCCTAAGACTGTATGAATGTATTTGAAGCTTGGAAGAAATATGAGGAAAATCAAAAGAAAGAATTTGTCCCTAGTCCATTGAATCCCCTTGGAGTTATTTAAATTATACAAAATTGAATCAATTAGAGGAATAACTAATTTTTTATTGTATAAACTAAAGTTTGATTCACCATGGATGGGGCGTTTTGATCCCTAACTTTTTCTATAGAACTATTTTTTCTTAAGTAATATTGAGAAATTGTCGGCGTAAATTTTTTTGGAAGGAGTTTCATTCTTGTTCTATGCAAATGAAATACTACTCTTAAATCATGTAGTGTTAGAAGTGTTGTAAGAATTTATATGGATTTTTCATAGACTATTCTTGAATATTGAGTTGAGGTTCTTGTTATCTTCTCTCCAAAGAGTTTTGTTTTCATGGATATTTTGGAATGGTCGTGCAAAAAAGATGTGATACTAGGAGCTAGAAATTCATAAAGAACTTAAAATGGAGACATCTTAGTAGCTATGTGATAGGTGGTGTCACTACAAGGAGAACACCTTGTAGAGGAGATTTTTAGTGTCACAAAATTGGGCAAAATTTTCTGGAAAACCTCCACTATTCGTAACAGAGGTTTTAACAGATGTTCCCTATAACTAAAAAAAATTGGTCCGAAGGAGGTTTAAGCGAAGGTTTTTTTTTTTTTTTTAGGTGCTTGTATTGGTAACATGCACTAGTCTGTTTTTATGTAACATGCACCAGTGCATACATAAACCTAAAAAGAACTAGTGCTAGTATAATTATTATGCATCGATTCTGTCTTTTTTATTATATGTCGCACCAATGATTGTATAATTATTACGCACGAGGTCGTTATTTTTTATATGGTACACAGGTGCTTGTATAATTTGTACGCATCGATGTCTATATTATCGTATGCACTAGAGGGAAGTGGATTTTTGAACATTGGAGATGTGATTTCAACGCCATTATTTGTTACTAATCACTAGTGTGTATATTATATGTAAAGAATCAATGTGTATTATAATCATGAGCACTGTAATATTTTGAACGACAAATATAATAATATGTTACGTCGTTAAAGTTACGATGTTTTTTCACAATTTTTAGCATCAATATTGCAATGTAATTAATAGGCACCAATGCATATGACTCATAAAAATGCACCAATGTCTACTTTATGGCACACATTGTTTAGTGAGTTCAAAAGAATACAATGCATCAATATGTATATATTTTAATTAATTAATTTTATTTTTAAATTTCAATTAATAATCTCAAAATCAAATATTGTTTATCATAATATTGATTTTTATATTTGTGTTATTGTGTTTTGATATAGTGATTGAATTAATTCATTATCCAGCGGATTACACCTCTGTTATTTGTAACATTGTAAATGATCCATATACTAATTAGTTAGCAGTGCAACATTTTATAACATTCGACAATCCAATAAAATAAGAAACTCATTTTATTATATATGAATAAGAGATGCATTGTCATACAAAATGGGACAATATAAAGGTCCACAATAATCAAAATGAGACCAATATGTAATTGTTACACTTATTCGTAACATTTCCTCATGCAATTGGGACAATATGTCGAGTATATTAAACAAAATCCTTAATTTTCACATATAAATATTCCAAAACATACAACTTTCAGTAACATTCAATTATATTGATCATCATTCATCACTTGAACTGTTGTCATTGCTTGAGTTGTGTGCATGCCTCATTTTTTCATCATGTGTAGGTGATATTGTACTTTGGTTATTTAACCTAATAATTTATTGATCGGTTTGTTTTTTATGTTTCACCTCTTCATGTTTCGTCTATAAACATAGAAATAAAGTGTAATAAGTATATCTACATTTATATAGTATAATATACATGATTGCGTAAATAAAAAAGTGTACCATAACAATGACTATTTCATAAACAATACACATTTTTTTTAAGTCATGTTGCATGTCGTCTCTCAAAATCTCTTATGTTGGCTACACTCCATATTTTGTTTCCTCCATGTTTAATATGCCATGACAAAACATAGTCAAGATAATTAATATAAAGGTTTCTTGTTGTTCCATTAATTATAAAATAAGGGAAGTCAAACAACATAGCTACTTACAAATTGTTCAATTGAACCTTGACAATTCAACATATACTCATAATTAATACGTTACCCAATGTCGATCAATTCTTTGGTTGGCTCTTTTTTGTATGTTAGCACCTATTAGAAGGCATCCATGGACAAGTGTAAATTAATTATTTAAATATAAATATCACAACAAATAAAAAATCTTAAGTAAGGCCAAAAACATAAGTGCTCCCAAAGTTTGCAATCAACCTTTTTCTTCCTCGTCGTCCTATCTTATGTGTTGAATGGGTTCCATTTTTTTAATTTTTTTTTTTAACAAAACAATTGAAAATTAGTATTTCATGTGATAATTAAATTTAATGTACGTAAAATAATAAATCAATGATTGTATACCTATGATGCACGTTGTTGTTGGGATGGCTCCTCCTACAATGCAATTATGTTCATTTATTTTACCATCCCCTTCTACACTTTTTTGGACATCTCTACCAACATGTATTGGTTTTCCCCTTGTTTGTCTCTTGGAATTTGTATAATCTTCTTAAAAAACGAAAAAAACATATAATTTATTTTTTAGTCGACATGAAAGTAAATATAGTGAAAAAAAATTAATTTGGTAATTTTTGGGACATATTATAGAAAAATATGTTTCGTAATAATACTTTTAAATGATTATTTTTTGTTATTGTAAGTATTTGTTGTTGCAAGTCTCACGGGTCTCATCCACCATTGTTTTGGAAATGCTTCCTATAGTTTATTTATAACCTGATTCTTGGAGTCATTGAGTTGATTTTTGTATTGTAAATGGAAAGTACGTCTATACGTTCTTTCCAATATATCCCTCATAGTTTTGTTAAACAAAAAAAAAACCTCATTAACTTCTAGCCCCACTCCAGATGAACTGAGGAACAAGTCATCATCATTTACATCCTTCATAATTTTAATCTTTTTAGGACGCGATTTTGTTCGCTCGCTATTAGTCCCTGCATGATCCAAAAAATCCTTGGATGTTAATTATTATTTAATACACATACACATCTACTTGATATTCAAATTAATAATGATCCTTTGATTATTTTCAATATGCATGTGAATTAAATTATATATCCAAATACACTTTAATGATAAACAACTTGTAATATAGCTGAGTGAAATAGAACAACAATATCAAAATCACATACACAAGTTTGTTAATGGAGTTCACCCAATTTGGGCTACGTCTCCAGGTACGCTTCCAATAGAGACCTCTTTATTAATGCTCAAAATGCTTATGTTTTACAATGACCTTTTTACATGTTTCTCAAACTCAGTAATAGAGTGTTCCATCAAATTCCTGGGGAAATTTCAAGAAAAATGAGTATAAACTTCATATGTTTTCATCAAAGAATCTCTTGGCACGCATTATGATGCAATCCCAAGTCTTGATACCTCCTCGGCATGAAATTCGAGACTATTTGTATTCTGCAAATGTGTCCTTGTCTCGGTCCACATGCCCATTAAATAGGGAGTTGGCCCTAACCTCCATCCAAGATTCAAGCTAACTCGCCACATCAACTTAAATACAACTTGTTTGGCATCTCGTAATGTGTGGCGCCTATGGCGCAATGGTTAAAATGTTGGCATATTATATATGGTAGTTCAAGGGTTCAATCCCCATTAACCACCGGTTGTTGCATTGTTTTGTTATAAACCATATCATATAAATAGTATGTTGGTTGGTGTATAGTTTTAATGCCCCCATGGGCTATGGTCTATGGTTACATTGTATTTGAATAAAACCATGCATCGAGGGCTTAGCCCTCAACCCTTTTCCCGCCTATTTAAACACTTCAATAAACTTAAATATAAGTTGTCGCATGTATGGTTAAGAAATAAACGGGTGGTATATTGGTGAGGTCGTTAGGTTGTTTGGTGGGAGACTTGGGTTCAATCCTCTGGGCTCCAACTAAAATTTTAAATAACCCTATCCATAACTGGCCAATGGGAGGTTTCCACGTGGCAACCTCTCATTGGTCTATCATTTCCATGTGTCAACATACAATTTTTTCACCTGTGCCATATGGATTTCCCAGTCACCTACTCAGCCAGACGCATGGTGTGGCACATGGCACCTTGGGGTGTTGCCACATAATCATCATACAAATGTACATTTGTGCGACATGTCACCCTTTCAATCGTGACACATGTCACCTTTGACCCTTTGACTTTTGGCTTTATTCCTAGTTTGACATGAACTTTGACCAGCCATATCTTTTGCATACAAACTCCATTTGAGGCAATGTTTTCACCATTGGAAAGCTATCATCGAGCTCTAAGTGTTTATTTTCTTTTTGAAATCATTTGAGATGATCAAATTTTGAGCATTTTTTAATCCTTTTGGACCTACGTGAGCATTATAGGTCCTCCTGTACCTCTCTAAGAATTATTGGATCCTTCTGGATAACACCTCCTCATTGGAAGAATTTTGGAGTGTTACGAGGAATAAATATCTATGGTTTGTCGTAGGACCAAAACAGATGGAATGACACTAGGAAATCGACTCAAATATCAAGTATGCTAGATAAATGGAAATGCCAACAAAAGAAAGGCTAGAAGCCTATCTCTTCCAGATGTTCGTAGGAGACCATAGTTGAGCTCACAATCCAATGTCTGATACCTACAACTTGTCCTCAACATCCAAGATACATAAGCATATGGAAAATGTATGAAATGTTATCATATAAACTACCATAATCCATTAACATGTATAGCAAATTTACCCGTGGAAAATAATATAAACATTTGCAACATATAATTGGATGATAAAAGAGTATTGTTATTAATATAATCAACATGAGTACATAGGTGACAACCTATGTATCATCAACTCATCGAAACCGAGAAACTAAGTCCCTCCACCTAGGCCTTCACCACTTCAATCCTTCACAAGGCAAGCTCACAAGTTCTAGGAATAATTGGGTTCCTCCTTCACAGGATAGGGAGAGCTTGGGGGTTGAACATAAGGAGAGTTCAGACTTAAAGGAATAAGGGATGCAGGCTCAAGGATGTAATATGAGGCAAAATTTCTCCAGAATTTACTTGCTCTCCACTTTTTCTCTTCCTTCAAGGCTTGTATATGGCTCAATTTATAGCCTCCAAAGGGAATTGAAGGGTCGAATCAAAGTGTTTCCAGCATATGAAAGGCCAAGGATCATGGATATCGTGACTTGTCATGGAAAATAAAGATGGCCGCTAATGTGTGAGGTCGGAGGAGTAATCACGATGGCGGAAATACATTACAATTCCTAGAAATGGAGTAGTGAGTACCCAGCTGGAGGAACTAGTCACATGCCAGAATATTACAATACATGTTGACTTTGTACACATGGCTACCAATTTCAAGTACACTATAGATCTGTGTGCATATATAGAAGATAATTATTCATGGCCATGATCAAGAAACACAAAGTAGACATCTTCCATAGGTATTCATAGGCACGAACAAAACACAGTGGAGTCCAATCTCAAAATCAATTGAAGATATCTATATACAATGAAGTACAATCTAATCTCCCATGATAACTGAAGTCATATAGGACTGGTGTGATGAAATATAGCAACAGGTATGAGGTGTTTCTACTATGAGTATGAGGTCTTCTACATTAATTGTTGATGGTGCAAGTCCACATCGTGTGAATAAAGTAGTTAAAATCGAACAAGATCAGACTTCATTTTATTATCGGTCATTGAGGTCTACCATTAACAAACACCAACCCATCGATAATGAAAGTAGGCATCAAGGAAATGAGTACATTCAACAAGTGTGAATAAAGGTGTTGAGGTTGAACACTTGAAGAATCCATCAAGCAGAGGACATTAATGTATTCCCAACTATCGATGACGAGAGAACCTGCCACTAGTGATTACAAGCCTCTAGGTACTCTTATAAATCTAGATCTGTATTCTGTAATAGATGAGATGAGGTCGATGGAATGAGATCCACTGAAAGGAGGATATTAAGTTATCCCCCATCATCCACTATGAGATACAAGGAAACACTTGATGATTAGGAAGAACTCATATGAACATGATATGCATGAACCAATGACCATGTGCGTCTCGCGTTCACCAAATGCAAGTAGTACATGAAAGATACCCTGTGAATAAAAACCAATAATGAAAATTGTTGACAAAGGCGAGGAAACCACCAATAGGTTCTAATGGAATCCAAGACATTGCATGAATTCCAATGTGTGAATAGATTTCTTGTCGTCTAACACAAGGGAAACCACCCAGTCAGTGACCAATGAAGATATGTCCTATGTTGGGTTCAAGGCCACCTACGAATGATGAAAGTAGGCCTAGGGTACAAGGTAGGACAATAGGTTCATGCAATTATGAAATTCACTTGTAAAGGGATGGTTGACATGCAAAGTCAAGAATTCTGAGGAATGGTTGACATGGGTTTAGACTTCATTTGAACAAGAGAACGATAAAGATAGATAACTTAGGCAGCATAGACTCAATACTGAACATTGCCAAAATTTTGTGACGCATGAGGCATCGAAAAACTCTCCATAAGGAATCGAAAAATAACCAGTCAGAGGATTAAACTCTGAGTAACGAGCTCAACTTCCTAAGGCCATACTAAGCCCAACCTTTGATGAATGGACTCAAAAATTTGTGTTTTGTTCAAAAGGTGACACGATTGCTACCGATAGAAGATAATTCTCTTTTTCCACCCTTCTTTTTTTTGTTTTTTGATTTTTTTTGTCTTTTTCACATTATTAAATCCTGAAAAGAGAGGTAAAAGGATGTTATGATAGAAGAGAGGAAATGAGTGTCGCGAACAAGTGAACTAGTTCCATGCAATGGAACATACCTATGATCGATGCAAGGGAATGCATGCAGGGTATGGACACTCAGGGGGATGTTTCCTCTAGGTGTAAGGAGTGTCAAGCTACAAAGGATATATGAAATCCACTAGTTGGCGAATGCTGAGAAATGTTGGGGCAGTGGCTTATAACAAGAAAGCGGAAGCTGACATTAGGCTCAACAATTCAAGCAAGATAATGAAATGCAATTACAACTCGACATTAGGAAGTAGGTTTCCAATAGTGTTATTTTTCGTAAATTTAGTCTCTCAAACCCGAAAAAGTGTAAAACAATACCAAGGAGAAATCTTGTAGTCAATGTTGACTAGAGTATTCATTTTTCATAATTAGTCCATTCGATCCAAAAAAGGGGCAAACTTGCACCAAATAGACATCCTTTCAAATCTGTTTAATGAGTGTGAAAGAAAACAAGCTCACTTGTCAATGTTTTCATTTTTAAGGAGTCCAAAAAGAGCTTAATTGAGACTCCAGAAAGTAACAGAGGGAGTTTCATAGGTAGAATCCAGAAAAAAAGATTAAGTAGAATACATGAGGCTTGAACACAATGTCATGGTGGGACTAAACAATACCTCCAAGCCTATGAAAGTAATTCAACATGGGCCCCAAACTGGAAACATGGTTATAACTAGGGCACCCACGAATGGTAGGCTCTACAACATTAATACAACACTTCTAAACAACAAAGGAGGTTTAGTGTTGCAACTTAGTGGGGTTGATCCTAAGGCCAAAATAATCAAGAAATGGATAATGCAAAAATGAATGAAGGGGAAAATCTAACATATATGTCAGTTTCAAGATCATTACCTGTCAGAATGGATCGACATGGAAGAAAAGGTATTGATTCCCCCAACATGACTTATAGTAGCTAGTGGGTTGTCTTCAACATGACTTGTAGAGGTTGTTGATAGGTCTCCAACATGACCCGTGGATGTTGGTGACAAGACTCCAACATGACTTGCAGAGGTTGGTAATAGGAATTTTTCACCCAGCATGACTTGTAGAGGTCCATTGCTTTCCCCCAACATGACTAGCAGAGGTTGGCGACACATCTCCAAAGTGACTAGCAAAGGTTGGTGACTGATCTCCAACATGACTTGCAAAGGTTGGTGACTTAATGCTAGTATGACTCGCAATGACTGGAATTTTTCTCCCAGCATGTCTCACAGAGGTTGCTTGCTTGCTCCCAACATGACTAGCAAAGGTTGACGACACGTCTCCAACGTGAATAGCAGAGGTTCGCGACTGGTCTCCCACATGAATCGCATAGGTTGGTGACTCAGTTCCAGTGTGAATCATAGTGATTGGACTTTTTCTCCTAGCATGAATCGTAGAGGTTCGTTACTTTCCCCAAGCATGACTATCAGAGGTTGGTGACACATCTCCAACGTGACTAACAGAGGTTGGTGACCCACTTTGCAAGCACTCCACAAGCAGATTGTATAGTGCCATCGGCATGGGCCCCAAGATTTTGTCTTGGATCATTATTCAACCATAATGCCTCGGGAATAATTTCATAGAGTATCCCAGATTGAGCATATACAAGATCTAATTTTTGAGATTTATATATGGTCTCTTCCTTAGTCGTTACCCAGGTTGTAGAAACATCCATCGAAATATAAGGAAATAGGGACTTAACAAACCACTCCAATAGAAACTCTGGAGGAATGTTATCTTTAATCAATAGCTTTCTTCTATGCCACTCTTGAATGTGATCCGAGATGTGGATGTCTTTGTCCTCATAGAAAGTCAATAAAATCTTCGTACCGGCATCATAATGAACCGACGGTTGAAAGTGGTTGAGAAAAACTAAGGAAAACTCATGGAAAATTCAGTATGTGCCCCTTGGTAACTTGATGTACCATTTCGCATCAACCCCCATAAGGGTGCGTTGAAATAGTCTCATACGAGTTGAGTCATCATAAGAAAGTTTGATGAGAACCATAAGTGAAAAGTAGTAACATGATCGCCCGGATCCTCACCACTCTTACCCTTGAATTTTGGAATGTCTGGGGGAAGCTTGGTAGTGTAACACCCCAGGTTTTGAACCCCCATTTTAAATAAGGTATTGTTACAATGCTTAGAGGCCAGGGTGCCCAAACAATTATTAAAAGGCCAGTGTTCCCAAGACATGTAATTTTTTTTTATCATTATAATAATAAATACATGGTTGGCTACTACACAGACAAGGACTAGAGTTATAGGGGGCTATGATTCCACAAGAGAGGGGGCTTAAGGGGCTAAGTGTTTATTCATATTTTAATTACCCCTTTTTGTCTAAGGGAGGGGATCGGTTACGTGAGATTCTTGGGGAAGGCCAGGAGGTTCTTGATTCCCCACAAAGTTACTTAAACCCACCTCTGGTCTAATGGGGGGATTGCGGACTGATGGCTTGTTCGTTGATTTCCTATTCATTCATTCATTTCTCTCATGAACTCTCATGCACCCACTTAACCATTCATTGATCCATCCTCATCTGCGTCTTGGCTTGGGAAAGGAAACCGAACTGCTGATGAATTAGCCACTGTATGGTGGGTTGTAGTGGTCATTGGTGTGATCCATTGATGAATTGAGGCCTGCATGTCTAAGATGCGTTGGCATGTGTCCAACGTTGCTCACAGTTGCGAGTCCTGAGAATTCCAACATTGAGATTATGGACCAATTGCGTTGGAGATCGAATAAGGAGAAGGATTGCCTGAGGGACTGCATGGCAAAGAATGGTGGAGGTTAATTCTCTCGGGTCGTTCAAGCTCGGTAGAAGAGAGTTGGGTACTTGGATTGTTGTGAGAGTTGGGAAGCCTATGAGAGCTTGGGTTCTGACTGGTTTGGGAAGCCAAGTAACACTCTGGAATGATCCTTGTGGATGCATAGCCCTGGCTCGGGGGTGACGCTGCGGTTGAGTTTGGAACAGTAGTGTCTATGGTTGGGTGGAATGCCCTTGGTCTGCAGCCAGTTGGTGTCATCTTTCATCAAGATAAGTGCTCTATGTTATGGTATCATTTACATGTATATGAATGTATTTTCGTTGTATATTTAATTACCGATTAATTGAATCTTTAGACTATGTATGCTTGCTGACTACTGTTGTGCATGTCGTTAAAGTATTTTCTTTTATGCATCCTTAAATTTTAAAAAGGTATTGGTAAGACAAAGAAGTTCAAGGGCAGGCTTGAAGGCATTGTACCCCGGCCTATGGGTGGTTGGGTATGTTACAGTTTGGTATCAGAGTTTCTAGTTGAAACACCGGGTTGGTATGGGTCGGGTCTATTTGTCAGAGTCTCATGGTTACAGATCGAACTCTGACAGTGGAGTTGAAAGGCTCAGGAGGAATGGGATTGCATAATCTAAGCAGGATTTAGATCACCAGAGACCCATTGTAAGGGGTTCGAAAGATCGTGACTGTCCCCTTTGAATTCGGGAGTGATCAACACTGTAGGATCAGGAGAGATCCGAGATTGTTGGATCGGAGGACAGGTGAACATGGGTCATCCGATGAAAAGGAAGTAAGGGTTAAGGTCACCACCCTCAGATCCCATTGGAGAGAGAGATCAATGAACAACCGACATTGCAGGCAACCAAGTTTCACAGAAGATAATCCCTCAAGGCGGTCCCACAATACAAACCACGGTTTCACCGAGTGGTTACATGCCAGCGTCAGGAGAATTGCGGGGTGAAAAGCGGGTTACTTGAAACCATCGATACGTGCCCCCGCAAATTGAAAGGAAGTAAGTGATGGGACATGTTAGGCCTCTAACATCGAAACTCTGTATAGCCGAAGTAGTTTGGGGTCGTCCTTCATCAAGGAGAGACAGGTGGCACGAGATCCACAAATCCAGAAGTTTGTGAAGGAGGAGGAGGTGAAATAACCAAATATATCCTGACCGTCGATCACCAAGAGGTACGTGTCAGCAGATCAGTAACTCCATAGATCTGTTCGAGAGGTTTTAAATTGAGATTTGAAACTCCCAAATCCCGAAGATCCGGAGAGCTGAAGTAAATCTTGATCGTCCAATCATCTGAAATATATCTCAGTCGCCAGATCGTCCGGAGTAAATCTCAAGCATCGGATCGTCCGAGGTGAATCTAGGTCGTCTGATCCAGAAGAGACGTGGCGTAAATATGTGGACTCTGGGTGAAGACCCGAAGTGAATCTTAGTCATCCGATCCAGGAGAACAGATGGTGATAGATTGGCTAGTTCAAGAATTCAGAGTTCGAGAGAATTGGAAGTGTTCTAGTATGAAAACTCCCTAATTCTCGAAGCCCGAAGAGCCGAACTGGTGGGGCACGATGACATCACATGGAGGTGATGTGGATCCTGGAATTTTTGAAGTGACATGGCTTCCAAATGTCACCTGGGATGACATGGACACATGGGATGTGTGCCATGTGTCAGTAAGTTTTGAGCATATGGAGTATTGAAATGTCAATTAGAACGTGACACGTGTCACCCGCCTGATTGGGCCACGTGTCCGCTTCTATTATTTTTCCACGTGGCAAAAGATTGTGCAGTCCAGAGACTGGGCACTCCAGTGGGAAAAGATGTGACAGGTTGCATTGGGTCAAAAACTCCTCAAGGCCGTAGTACATATCG
This sequence comes from Picea glauca, assembly GCA_000966675.3. Classification (NCBI taxonomy): domain Eukaryota; kingdom Viridiplantae; phylum Streptophyta; class Pinopsida; order Pinales; family Pinaceae; genus Picea; species Picea glauca. The sequence goes on along the minus strand of JZKD02S0238806.1, from coordinate 220,423 downwards.
ACCGTTGATTCCAAAAGACACACGTCGAAGTATCATCGACTTCAGGTGAAAGCACTCCGGGAGAAAGTGCAGGGGGAAGTTTGAGGACACCCGTTGGTAGATCATTAACTCCGAGTAAAAGTGTTCTGAGAGTTCCAAGAGTTCCAAGACCCACCTCTATAAGAAATATTGGAAGGACAAGAAGAATGGAAGGATGACTAAGATTCCCTTCGGGTCTTCACCCGGAGTCTACATATTTACACCATGTCTTTTCTAGATCAGACGACCCAGATTCACCTCGAACGATCGAACGCTTGAGATTTACTTCGGACGATCTGGCGAATGAGATCTATTTTGGATGATCGGATGATCGAGATTTACTTTATCTCTTCAGGCTTTGAGAGTTTCAAATCTCATCTGAAAACCTCTCAAACATATTTCTTCAGAGTTACTGATCTGCTAACACGTACCTCTTGGTGATCGACGGTCAGTCTACTTCGGCTATTTCACCTCCTCCTAGTCCAAAAAATTTTGGAGTTGTGGATCTCGCGCCACCTGTCTCTCCTTGACCATGGACGGCCCCAAACTACTTCGGTTATACAGAGTTTCGATGTTCGATCCCTAACATGTCACATCACTTATTGCCTTTCAATTTGCGATGGCACGCATCAGCGGTTTGGAGTAACCCGCTTTTTTCCCCGCAATTCTCTTGACACTGACATGTAACCACTCGGTGAAACTGTGGTTTGGATTGCGGGACCGCCTTGAGGAATTATCTCCCGTGTAACTTGGTTCCCCGCAATGTCGATTGTCCGTTGATCTCTCTCTCTAATGGGATCTGACGATGGTGACCTTAACCCTTGCTTCCTTTTCATCGGATGACCCTTTTTCACCTGTCCTCTGAGCCAACGATCTTGGATCCCTCCTGATCCTACAATGGCAATCACTCCTGAATTCAAAGGGGATGATCACGATCCTTCGAACCATTTACAATGGGTCTCTGGTGATCTAACTCCTGTGTAGATTCTACAACTCCATTCCTCCTGAGCCTTTCAACTCCACGATCAGAGTTCGATCTGTAACCACGAGACTATGACCAACAGACTCGGACCATATCAGCCTGGTGTTTCAACCAGAAGATCTTGGACCAAACTGTAACATACCTAGCCACACACAGGCTGGGGCACATATCGACCATTGATTCCAGAATACACACGTCAAAGGATCATCAACTTCGGGCGAAATCACTCTGGGAAAAAGTGCAGGGAAAAAGTTTGAAGCTTCTAAAGCCCGAAGAGTTGAAGCGATTCACAGTCGTTGATATGTGGGAGGACACCCATTGGCAGATCATGAACTCCGAGTAAAAGCGTTCTAGGAGGAGGAAAGCGAGGAAAGTTGAGATTCTGAAAGCACGGAGTCCCGAAGTGGATCTTGATCGTTGATCATGAAAGAGGATGAGAACCGTTGATCTGGTCCTAGCTTAAAGTTTCGAAGTCCCGAGGCTCTGGACAAGCACTTTTTCAGCTAAGCGTGGGGTCATGGTTGTGGTCATATGCAGATTGAGAGATGAGGGAAGGAGGGCTAAGCACCGAATTGGTTGTCTTCAAGACAGAAAAGTGATAAGGAAGGATTTAGCCACGGTTTCTAGTCATGGTCACCTGGGAAGGTGGTTTGAAGGAAGCTCATGCGCAGGATGAAATTCTGTGTCAACCAAGGATAACAGGACACTGTTATTTTCGGAGAATGGGGATATGATCTCCGTGAACAAAAAAAAAAAAAGAGACATGTAGCATGGTTTGGAAATTTTGTTTACCATATGCATAATTCTAACAAAATGGTCTCTTGCACATTTTGCAGAATTAAGGGGTTCAAACACGTCAACTCGGGATGCATATTGAGGAAATAGAAGAAGGTGAGGGAGCCTCCAATCATGATATGGAGGCCGAAGGATAGAATACCATAGTTGGTAATGCAGAGACAGAGTCTAATGGACAAAAGGGAAAAGGAGAGCATGAAACATTAATAGAAACAATAAGAAGCTTGAAGATGGAAGTGCAGAGCTACAAAGCAGACAACGAGAGACCGATGAGAGAGAAAAGTCAGATAAATGCTCGAGTGTTGTAGAGCTTAAATCAATTGCAAAGACAAAGGAATGGATCAAACTCAAGACAAGAGGAAGAAGGAAGGAGCCATGAAAGAAGGGATGATCATGGAAGAGTTGGTTATTTTAGAAGTGCCAGCAGAGCTCATGGACACCACTCACCTCCTTACTCATAAGGAACGTTTTATGTATTGGAAGATCCCGCAAGCAGTGCAGAGGTGTCTCATGTTAGACAACAAAGAAGGAAACAAGAGGTAGACAGTTTGAAAGGAGAGCTGATGAAGATCAAGACACCTTCCTTTGATGGTGAAAGAGAAAGGGAATATGATGCCGAAGCATGGTTTCTTGGACTCCAGAGATATTTTCAGCTGCATAACTACTCATCAAATCTAGAAGCTAGGATTGCCACCTACCATTTACACGGGAAAGTTGCAATGTGATGGGACCAACTGAAGCAAGTGGAACATGTTAATGAAAGTAGGATCACTTTAAAGTAGTTCAAGAAGTACTTCTAGAAGGAGTACCTCTAAGAGCATTTCTATGACAAGAAAATGCAGGAGTTCTTTGAACTCAGGTTGGGAAGCATGACTATGGTAAAGTACGAGAAGAAGTTCTGGGGATTGTTAAAGTATGTCAGGTTCATTGGTTATGAGAAAGTGAAAATACAGAGATTTCTAAGTGGACTGCCAGCATTTTATAAGGAAAAGATCAAGTATGATGAGCCCATGACCTTGACTAAAGCCATCAAGAAGGATAAATACTTGTATGAGCAAGGCCAGGGAAGAGAATCTCTGCAGAAATATTGGAAGGACAAGAAGAATGAGAAGTTCGATAAGAGGAGGAAAGGATTCATGTCACATACCCACTACGGAATTTAAAAATTTTCGGCTCTTTTCCCCTTTTTCCCGAGGAGTAGAATCCCCTGAGACCCTACGGGACCCATTATAGAACCTGCCATTCCTTATTCGTACTCATCTGATCGACGATTATGGCCACGGGACTTATCAGAGAATACTTATCGGTTTTCATGATACAGGGAAATCGTGATGCAGGTATCCCCTTGTTTATTTCGGAGTTTTATCCATCGAAACCTCACGGCTAGCGAACACGAGGAAAACTAACCTTTGGTAGTCCCGGCCATCGAAAGCCGAAACACCAAAGCCGTGTGTGCTACTCCATTTTGGGACTTCGCCTATCGGGATTTCGTGATATGCGAGGTCAAGACGTTTTCCTCTAGATGTCCCGGGTGCCGAAACACCAAAACACTAACTCTAAATATACTTCCCTGTTTTGGGTTTTCAACCATCGGGATTTCTGGATTTGCGCAGACGGGAGGTCTCGCACTTAGGTTTCCTGAGAGTCGAAACTCCAAAACCTTAACCTATGTATACTTGTTTATATATGTGTCGCTCAGTCCATTTCGGGAGTTCACGGACTGGGTTTTCGGGACTAGCGAGCATAAGAAGACTTACCGTCAGGTACTCCAGGTTCCAAAATTTCGCCACACCAAATATCGTCTGTGTTAAGTCATTTTGGGACTTCGCAAGTCAGGATTTCAAAAGATGCAGGTACAAGGGAATACGCCCTTGAGTATCCGATTTCCGAAATGTTGAAGTCTCGTAACCTATCCGCATATTGTTCTTTCAAGACTTCACCCATCGGGATTTTGGGACTGACATGTATACGAAGGCTGACCCTTGGGTTTCCTGGTTTCTGAAACATCAAGGCTTACCCACGCTAGACCTTTTCGAGGTCTCATACTTTGGGATTTCGCGATGTGCGATGACATGAGGATCTTATCCTTGGGTCTTCCGTATACTAAAATATCGAAAGCGCTGACCCAAGTCACACTATGCCATAACTGGACTTCGCAAGTCTAAATCTCGCATATCGGGACTTCGTGATGCCAGAGGTCGAAGATCCACTCTCCTCGACTTCCCGGGTGTCGAAAAGCCGATACACCCTTTCGTCATAACCTCTACCAATTTTGGGGTTTTCATATGTCAGGATTTCAGAACTCGCGAGTGTGAGAGGACTCGCATATAGACACCCCAGGTTCCAAAACCTTGTAAACACTTAACTTAACCAAGCGCTATCATTTTGGGAGTTTGCAAGTCGGGATTTTAGGACTTGCGAGCACAAGGGGAATATGCCCTTCGGTATTCTAGGTACCGAAATGCTGAAGTGTCGAACAAGCTTCGATCAGCAATTA
>JZKD02S0238806.1:187159-205182 GCA_000966675.3 Picea glauca | reverse complement strand
TGGATGTTTCCCCGTAGGGGTTTTACCACGTGAAAACATTGGTGTGTTGATATTTGATCTGGTTATGTGAGTGGTTACTAAAGGTGTTCATCCTCTGTTGGAATACCTGTGTTGTCGAACATCTTCTAGGGTCTCTGGCTCATCAAATTCAATTCTGTTCCGATAGTCCTTGGGTAGCCCACTGATGAAGCGTTGCACCTTTTCCTTTTCTACTTTCATATAAGTTACATACCTCAACAAATCGAGGAATCTGTTGACATATTCTTCTATAGTGAGTTGTCCCAGTTTGAGTTCATAAAACTCTTTAGTCTTCTTGTCGAAATATTTTTTCGACAAATACTTCTTTCGGAAGTATTTCTCAAATCATTTCCAAGACAGGTCCTCTTCATGAACCCCCTTCACATTCTTAAGATCTTCCCACCAAATGGACTCTGAAATACTTCTTTAGTCCAAGCAACTAGGCCTCTGCTTCCTCTCCCTTCTTCATTTCACCATCGAAGGAGGGTGGTTTGGCCTTTCTGAATTCTTCAAATTTTCGACCTTTGGAAGACTTTTGCTTCTTTTGTTTCCTTCGGGAATAGGAACTGGTTCTGTTGTTGGAAGAGCCCTTTGAATCGCCAGCTTCCTTTTCAAAGGAATCATCCGACGCTTGTCCTTTACCTCTGGGATGGACCTTTTTTGAGGTGCTCCTCTCAGTGTGGCCACTAATATGACCATGTTTATGAGTTTCAGGTTCATGCTGCATTTGTCTTTGTAGATCGGATAAACTCTGTAGTAAAACTGCTTTAATTTCTGTTTGATTTTCTTGTTCTTTCATCATCCTTTCATTGTCAGCTTTGCAGCTTTGTAATTCAACCATGAGACTCCTCACAGTCTCAGCTAGATCTGAAGGGGTCCCTACTGCCCTTCTTTCATCAAAATTTTCATCTCTATTGTGGGAGCCCTCTCCCACCTCTTGGTGAGTCACCATTCTCTGCGTCTGTAAATTCCCATGGCTGATCATCCACTTGGGTGCAAAGACAAACGCTGGTTGTTAGTCAATAGTTAGATACATTTTTATAACCCATGCAAAATTCATAACTCTTTCGCATGCATACACAGTCGAGTTCTCGTTTTCAAACTTTGATCCTTTTTGAATTAAGAGGGTTTAAGATAGAGGGTTACTCCTTTTAGGAGTGTTTCGAATGGAGCTTCTGCGCAACTCGTTCATGATCCCAAGCTGGCCGAGTGTTGTAACCATGCTCCGATACCAATTTGTCACATACCCACTACGGAATTTAACAATTTTCGGCTCTTCTCCCCTTTTTTTCGAGGAGTAGAATCCCCCGAACCCCTACAGAACCCATTACAGAGCCTGCCATTCCTTATCTGCACTCATCTGATCAGCGGTTGTGGCTACAGGCCTTATCGCAGAATACTTATCGATTTTCATGATACGGGGAAATCACGATGCAGGTATCCCCTTGTTTATTTCAGGGTTTTATCCATCGAAACTTCGCGGCTAGCGAACACGAGGAACACTGACCTTTGGTTGTCCCGGCCACTGAAAGCTGAAACACCAAAGCCGTGTGTGCTACTCCATTTTGGGACTTCGCCTATCGGAATTTCGTGATATGCGAGGTCAAGACGTTTGCCTCTAGATGTCCCGGGTGCTGAAACACCGAAACACTGACTCTAAATATACTTCCTTGTTTCAAGGTTTCCGCCATCGGGATTTCAGGATCTGCGCAGACGGGAGGTCTCGCACTTAGGTTTCCCGGGAGCCAAAACTCCGAAACCTTAACCTATGAATACTTGTTTATATATGTGTCACTCAGTCCATTTCGAGAGTTCGCGGACTGGCTTTTCGGGACTAGTGAGCATAAGAAGACTTACCGTCAGGAAGCCCAGGTGCCGAAACACCGCACACCAAATAATGTCTGTGCTAAGTCATTTCAGGACTTCGCAAGTCAGGATTTCTGGAGATGCGGGTACAAGGGAATACGCCCTTGAGTATTCCGATTTTCGAAATGTTGAAGTCTCATAACCTATCCACGTATTGTTCTTTCGGGACTTCACCCATCGAGATTTTGGGACTGACGTGTATACGAAGGCTAACCCTTGGGTTTCCTTAGTTGCCGAAACACCGAAACATCAAGGCTTATGCATGCTAGACCTTTTCAAGGTCTCATACTTTGGGATTTTACGATGTGCGATGACATGAGGATCTTATCCTTGGGTCTTCCGGATACTGAAATACCGAAAGCGCTGACCCAAGTCACACTATGCCATAACTGGATTTCGCAAGTTGAAATCTCGCATATCGGGACTTCGTGATGCCAGAGGTCGAAGATCCATGCTCCTCGACTTCCCGGGTGCCAAAAAGCCGATACACCCTTTCGTCATAACCTCTACCAATTTTGGGGTTTTCATATGTCGGGATTTTGGAACTCGCAAGTGTGAGAGGACTCGCATCTAGACACCCCGAGTGCCAAAACCCCGTAAACACTTAACTTAACCATGCGCTAGCATTTCGGGAGTTCACAAGTCGGTATTTCGAGACTTGCAAGCACAAGGGGAATATGCCCTTCGGTATTTCGGGTACCGAAATGCCGAAGTGCCAAACAGGCTTCGATCAACAATTATCCCCCCCCCCAATATATGTCTTGGCCAATATGACCACTTCTCATAAGACCATAGTCTTATTCCCTTCGGGACTTGTCAATATGAGAGCCTCACCTCTTGTCAACGGGGCTCCCAAATTCTCGATTTATGATCTCTCGAAGAGGGTGATCTTGCGACATGTGGCTTTCCTTAATCAGACGGTCTAGATCTATTTTGAGACTTCCACCATGGAGTGTCCCGATCTCTTGTCATCAAGACTTTCGGAACCCCGAAATCTGAGATCTCGATACCGACTCCTCTTTCGGGACTTTCGCCCCTATTCACGAGGGCTTAACCCTCATGTATCTCCTGACAGATCCAACGACTGTTGGGTTTTCTAACTAACATTTGATGGTTCAGATCAGTCCCACGCTGTGCACTCTCCCACTGCTCCCTGGACGTGGAAAAACCAACGGTCCAGATACTCTCACGAACCTTGGGGATCTACGGTCCCAATTTCTTTTCTACTCACGAAGATAAAGGAAAAGGGTTAAGGCATGTAACGCCCTCATTTCTTCCTCCAATCTAACGGTCATGAGTGACCGCAGATCTTTCGATGGGATCTCGTCCGTCGATCGACACCTATCCCTACGTTGCTATTTTGGGATTTCAAGAGGGTCATTCTTCCTCGTATAGGGTTACTAAGACTTGCGCCTTCAATCCTTTTCCAGGTTATTTTGAGCTTTCCAAGATGGGTGTCTCTATGGAGAGATCTATTCCAGGCATTCCTGGGGCCGAATAAGGACATAGATTTCCCCAAAAGCACACTTGAAGTCCAAATTGATACAATATGCGTATATATACAAATCTATCTATAATCATAAGCCATACGTGGTCCTTTCCAATAAAAGCATGCAACCACCATTTCTGATCAAAACACTACACAGACAGTCTTATACTCAAACCATTCACAACTTCATAGCTTATGAGCATAAATGTCAGAATATACATTTCAAGATGCAGGAAGTAAAACACTTATCAGAAAAACACCAGAGGTGATGCAACTGCTGAGAGGGGTTCTCGTTTTCACCCAACCGTAGGCTTAGCGACTCCCAATGGATTTACCACTAGCCACCCCCGAGCTAAGACCACGATGCTACGAGATTGCATCTCATTTTTCCAGTGACCGAGAACGAAGGTTACTCTCCTTCTTCTCTGTTATCACTCACTCTGCATATCTCCAGAGTTCTTCCTCGTTCCTCTTCCCTCGCGTATATCCCGTCTGCTCACTCTTCCCTGCCTTTTCTCCTTTCCGGCGAGGTTGCGTGTGGCACAGTCCTCCTCACGGTGGTCAAGCCCGAGGACTCTACGGATGGTGGTTCACCCCCATCCCTCATTACTTATGAGGATCTCTCTACCTACCAACCTGTGAGACATTTAATTCGAGACAGCGAGTCGCGCTTGGTTCTCCGGGCCAGTGAAGTCCAAATACGGTGTTGGTTTCGGTGGAAGTTAACACCACCATTCCAAGTGCCTTCCACCACCTTTCTTCAGCCATCGTGGTCTCTTGTTCAGCACTTCCCCTCTCAGCAGTCCTGCAATATATATATTCATAATATTATTTACATTCATCGACCTTTTTCATAAGCTCCATTCACATCATGCATTCACATTTCTGAGTTTGCCACAGTTCTCGGTCAATATAGTTATTTTTACAGACTAGGGGAAACAGGGTGTTACAATTCAAACCTTCCTTCAACATGAATGAGCCTAATAGAAATCGTCAAGATCAATATGATAAGAGGGATTTCAAGAAAGAAGATTCCTTGGGAAAAAGGGGAAGACCACCAATCCAATGTTGGGGATGCAAGGAAGATCACTTGTACAAGGATTGCCCACACAGAAAGGATAGAGTGAATATTGTGCACAACATCCAAGAGGCTACAATAGTCAAAGATATGGGAATAATCTATGCAACTTTAGATGATCGACAAGCAGAGTACCAGTCCAATATGATCGAGGTGGAAGGTAATATCATAAATCAGCCTACTGTTATTTTGATTGATTCAGCAGTAAGTCATTGTTCATTGATCCTAAGATAGTGGATAGATTACATTTGGAGAAAAGTGAACTTGGAAAAGCAATTTTGGTTCAGTTATCCACTGGAACCAAAAGAAGAATCCATGACATGGTCAGAAGTTGTTCCATAAGTCTTAATGGCATGAATACTAGTGTTGATCTAAATATCATACCATTGGGGTCTTATGATATTTTGATTGGAATGGATTGGTTGGACAAGCATCATGATGTCCTAGATTGTCATAACAAGACATTTACATGTCTCCATGGAAATGGAAAACAGAGCACTATGAAAGGAGTTTCAAGACCCACCCGTATAAGGGAGATTTCAGACTTATAGCTAAAAGATGTTTTAGGAAAGGATGTCAATTGTATGCAGCTCATGTGGAAGAGCCAGAAAATACGAAGGGGCCAAGCCTTGAAGATTCCTCGGTACTACAAGAATTTGAAGATGTATTCCAAAAAATACCTGGATTTCCACCAATAAGGGAGATAAATTTCTCAATTGATTTAGTGCCAGGAGCTGCCCCGGTGTCAAAAACACCTTACAGAATGAGCACACCAAAGTTAAAAGAATTACAAATGCAGTTGGAGGAATTGTTGAAGAAAGGGACCTTGGGGAGCACCAGTACTTTTTGTCAAAAAGAAAGATGGAACCTTGAGGTTGTGTATTGAATTTCGACAACTGAAAAAGTGCACTATAAAGAAAAAGTATCCTCTACCCCGAATTGATGACCTCTTTGATCAGATAAGAGGAGAAAAGATATTCTCAAAGATTGACCTGAGGGCAGTATACCATCAAGTAAGAATCAAGGAAGAAGACATTCATAAGACAACCTTTAGGACCAGGTATGGGCATTGTGAATTTGTAGTGGTGCCATTTGGGTTGACCAATGCACTAGTTGTCTTCATGTGTTTAATGAATGGCATATTCAGAAATTATTTGGGTAAGTTTGTCATAGTATTCATGGATGACATACTTATCTATTCTAAGTCTGAAGAGGAGCATGAACATCACTTAAGACTAGTATTGTAAGTATTGAGAGAACATCAGTTGTATGCCAAGTTGAGTAAGTGTTCTTTTTATCAAAAGCAGATTCATTACTTGGGACACATTATTTCAGAGCAGGGCATAGTAGTAGATCCAGAGAAGATCAAAGCCATTAGAGGATGGCCAAAACCCAGAAATGTGTCAGACGTTAGATCTTTTATGGGATTAGTTGGCTACTACAGAAGGTTCATAGTAGGGTTCTCTAAGATTTTTCACCCCATCACTTCTTTGCAAAAGAAAGAAACTAAATTTGAATGGACACTCAAGTGTGAGAAGAATTTTAATCTGTTGAAGGAATTACTTACTAGTGCACCTATGTTAAAGATTGTTGACCCAAAGGAAAGTTTTGTAGTATGTACAAACGCATGTAAGGAAGGACTTGGGGGATTCCTCACGAAAAATGGACATGTCATTGGATATGAGTCCAGAAAGCTTAAGTAACATGAGAGGAACTATGCCACGCATGACTTGGAACTTGTTGCCATTGTTCATGCCTTGAGGATGTGGAGGCATTATCTCATGGGGAAGAAATTCTAATTAAGGACATACCACATTGGCTTGAAGTATCTTTTTGAATAGCCAGCCTTGAATGTCACACAAACAAGATGGATGGAATTTTTAAGTGAATATGACTTCAATATCAAACATATCAAGGGAAAGGAGAATAAAGTTGCCGATGCACTTAGTGGAAGAGTTCATATCATGCATGATACTGCTGTCAGTATGCATCAGTCAGACTTGAAGAGCAGAATTTTAGATGGTCTTGTTACAGACCAGCATTACCTACAGGTAAAGGAAAACTTACAACAAGGAGATGTACAACAGAAAATAAAGGAGTATGATATAAAGGAAGACGGATTGCTCATGCATAAAAATATAATATATGTTCCTAGTTCTAGAGAACTGAGGAATTTGGTACTGAAGGAAATGCATGATATTCCATATGTTGGACATCCTGGTTAACAAAAAAAAATTACAGCAGTAAGAAGCCAGTTGTTTTGGCCGAGAATGAAGAAGGATGTTGTTGATTACATCGCTCGATGTATGGAATTTCAGAAGGTGAAGGTTGAGCATAGGCACCCAGTGGGTTTGTTGCAGCCATTGCCAATCCCAGAGAAGAAATGGGAAGTGATCACCATGGATTTCATCACAGGATTACCCAGAACGAATAAGAAACATGATTCAATCATGGTGGTGGTTGACAAATTAACAAAGGCTGCTCATTTTGTGCATGTGAAGACAACGCATACAACGGCTAATATTGCATAAATATTGATGAAGGAAATTGATAGGTTGCATGGGATACCTAGGACAATCATCTCGGACAGAGATACAAAGTTTACCTCCAATTTATGGAGGGTATTGTTTAAAGGATTTGGCACAAATCCAAACTTTAGCACAACATATCATCCCCAGATAGATGGGCAAATAGAGAGAGTCAATCGAATAATTGAAGACATGTTGAGAATGTATGTGATGGATAAGCCATCTAAGTGGGAAGATTACTTACACTTGGTTAAGTTTGCATATAATAATGGGTATCAAGCTTCATTGAGAATGATCCCATTTGAAGCCTTGTATGGTAGGAAATGTGATACTCCAGTAAGCTGGGACAACCCAGCAGATAGAGTGGTACTTGGGCCGGAGTTTCTCAAGCACATGGAAGACCAGGTGGTCAAGATCAAGCAGAATTTAAAGGCAGCTCAGGATGGACATAAATTTTATGCAGAAAAGAACATGACAGTTAGAGAATTTAAAGTGGAGCATGTATTTTTTAAAGTGAAGCCCAAGAAAATCTCTTTGAAATTGGGTAGTTGTACAAAGCTGGTAGCCAGATTTTGTGGTCCTTTTGAAATATTGGACAGAATAGGGTCAGTTGCATACATGCTTGCATTGCCTGCTTCCATGAATGTGCATAATGTATTTCATGTCTCTTTACTAAAGAAATATGTAGATGATCCTAACCATGTTATTGATTGGCATCTGATTCAGGTAGAGACAGAGGGAGATTTCCAGGTTTAGCCTATGCGAGTATTGGACAGAAAAGTCAAAATGCTCCGAAATCGAGTTATAAAGGTGGTCAAAGTTCAGTGGACCTTCTACGGTCCTGAAGATGCTACCTGGGAGCATGAAGATGCCATGTGGGTAGAGTACCTACAGCTTTTTGAATAAATATGAGATTTTGATCTCTATTTTGTATATGCACTGAGGACAATGCCAAAATAAGGGGGAGGGGATGTAACACCCTAGGTTTTCAACCCCCATTTTAAATAAGGTATTGTTACAATGCTGAAAGGCCAGGGTTCCCAAACAATTATTAAAAGGCCAGTGTGCCCAATACATGTAATGTTTTTTATCATTATTAATAATAAATTATATGGCTAGCTGTTAAACAGACAAGGACTAGAGTTATAGGGGGCTATGATTCCACAAGAGAGGGGGCTTGAGGGGCTAAGTGTTTATTCATTTTTTAATTACTCTTTTTTGTCTAAGGGAGGGGATCAGTTACGTGAGCTTCTTGGGGAAGGCTAGGAGGTTCTTGATTCCCCACGAAGTTACTTAAACCCACCTCTGGTCTGATGGGGGGGTTGGGGACTGATGGCTTGTTCGTCGATTTCTTGTAAGTTCATTCATTTCCCTCACGCACTCTCATGCACCCACTTACCCATTCATTGATCCATCTTCATTTGCGTCTTGGCTTGGGGTTGTAGTGGTCATTGGTGTGATCCAGCTGTGACTTGAGGCCTGCATGTCTGAGATGTGTTGGCCTATGTCCAGCATTGCTCAAAGCTGCGAGTCCTGAGAGTTCCAGCATTGAGATTCTAGGCCAGTTGCGCTGGAGCTCGAATAAGGAGAAGGACTGCCTGAGGGACTGCATGGCAGAGAAGGGTGGAGGTTCATTCTCTCGGATGGTGCAATTTGGGTAGAAGAGAGCTGGGTACTTGGATTGTTGTGAGAGCTGGGAATCCTGTGAGAGCTTGGGTGTTGAGTGGTTTGGGAAGCCAAGTAACACTCTGGAACCATCCTTGTGGATTCATATCCCTTGCTTGGGGGTGACATTGTTTTTTAGTTTGGAACAGTAGTGTCTACGGTTGGGTGGAACGTCCTTGGTCTGCAGCCAATTGGTGTCATCTTTCATAAAGATAAGTGCTCTCTGTTATGGTGACATTTACATGTATATGAATGTATTTCCGTTGTATATTTAATTATCGTTTAATTGAATCTTTAGACTATGCATGCTTGCTGACTATTGGTGTGCATGTCATTAAATTTTTTTCTTTTGTGCATCCTTAAATTTTAAAAAGGTATTGGTAAGAGAAATAAGTCCAAGAGCAGGCTTGAAGGTAGCATACCCCAGCTTGTGGGTGGCTAGGTATGTTACAGGTAGGAACAAGGGGCCATGTCGGATTATGACACATGGGGTTGTTCATTATTCTTGACAGATCTAGAAAATTCAGTGTGGCTAGAAAGGGGAGTCTTGGTTGCAGCGTCTGAGACCATGATCCTAGGAAAGATTGACTTTGAGAGACTTCGGGCCTAGGAGGGTTTTGGTATACACCATGGCCCAACCCGGTATGATAATATCCCCCTCCTAACTGATTCATGAAAGGTTGTAAAGGCATCATCACTGATGGGACTGCTTCCGATAAGTCATTGTGATATAATCATCATGGAGTTAGCATAAGTGAGTAAACACATGTGATAAGGGGTATGAAAATGGTGGCAAGGAGACTTCTCCACCTAGGTGATCTAGCCTAGGGTTTTTGGATCATAATGCAAAGGTGAAGAAAGATACACGTGTGAAGAAAACCGAATTTATGTGATTATATGTGGTTCAGAAGAGGACGAAACACATACATACATGGTTTGCAGTAGAGAAAACAATGTATGTACGTGGGTTGCCAATAAGGTGAATCACGTATCTGATATTTTCTGGGAAATTACATATGTGTACAAGATGACAAGTGATGTGTACAATATGACAAGTGATGTCAACAAGATGTACATGTGTTTTATAACAGATTCGTGGGTAGAGAAGATTTCCAAAATATTGTTGAGGTTTGGTTTTCTTATTTGTATAATTATTGGAGAACAAGGTTGTTCTCAGTTTTGGTGACTTTGGAGGAAAATGTTGTCCTCAGATCTTGGTGATCTTGTATTGGCTGGGAGGGATGGTTTTTCCCTCGGGATTTATGATGATAACAAGATTACATAATTGAAATTGTGTCCCTTGTGTATTGAGGGTTCATCTATGATCTTGTTGTTTTCGATGCATAGGTTTTCAGTCAATAATTTTAGTGTAAAGTTGTTCAGTGATAGTTAGATCACTAGGAAGCAATTTTCATATCTGAAATTAGTCACATAGAGTTGCATACGAAAATTGACAAGTATGAAACCCAAAAGTCACAAAGAAATTCATGTATATAGAGCCACATATAATTATTTTCAATTGGGATTTAAAACTATACAACACTAGATTTGATTGATCAGATATTTATCTTGCGTGAGAGTATTAGTATAAAATATCAGAAGGTATAAGACCTTTGTAGTAAGCACCGGTAAGACGAGTCCTAAATTCAAGAATATTTGAAAAAACATGATTATAACACCTTGGAGATCGATGCAAGGAGTGAAGGATGGAATAATTGTCACCACCATATTATCATGTACAAGGTCGAGTGAATTATCAATGGAATACATGGCTTATGAGTTTGATATTAGGTTTATAAAATTTATTTTGAATTTTTTATTGCATTAATGTACTAAGTATTTTGTTATAGATATCATTATAACATTATTTATTATATTTATTTAGTCGCAAGGTTTATATGAGAATACAAGAGCCAATGATTAGATTGTTGAATGAAGAGAGTTGGGATGATGTTAGATGAAACTATCCAAACTCAAGCTCTACAACAACGCTAAGAGAGCTCTTTGTTGCATTCAAAAAAGTATGTTGATTTATTATATTTATTTTATTCCTTTGTAGGTTAATTCATTTCTATTTTATTATATGTGTGTGTGTGTGTGTGTGTTTTTCATAAAGGATATCGAAGAGGAAAACGGATGGAGTACTAGAGACCCTTAAAAGCTATATTCAAAGAATGAAATTCGAAAGACAAAGAAGGCAATGTCTTGAAAACATTCAACTTGATGATACCCTCGATTATTGCATTAGGAATAGGCTTGACACTCTGCAACATCAAGTAATATTAGGTGACTGTGAAAGCAATGCAATTCTTGTTCCTAAAATAGAGTACTCCCTAGTTATTGTAGATATCCCTCATGGTTACAATATCCAAAACATTGGTTATGAGCTATACTTACTAATCATTCAATAACGTGGTTACAATATTTGTAAATTTCACAACATCACCACTTTGGATTAGTGCTATCAACCGTCAAGGGTAGAGCAAATTCAAGGAAGCAATATTATTGGTAAGAGATTTAAAGTGTATTGTTTAGTGTTTAAAGTTAAAAATCAATTTTGATTATTTACAAGTTAATTGAATTCTTATTTATTTATGTTACAAGTACAAACTTAATATTCATAGCTCCAATGGTGATACATTTATCAATGATATAAAAAGTATGCATCCTGCATGTTAGGCAAATGATGATACTTACGATCCCATTCTTATCAATGAAAAATTAGAGGCAAACATAGTTAATTATAGACTTCTAATGTCATGGTTCAAAATATAACATATGAGGAAAAGGATTTGAATGGAAATATTGTAAACATTTATAAAAAATCACAAGCACTAATTACTTAGTTATAGATACATTTTCAAGTGAATGAGATTGGGTTTTGGATTTTTTCTTAGGCTCATGTAAGATTTATGATATAATAGATATGAAAATATACTTCAATCTTTATCATTTTTAATTTATGTTTTTTTTCCTTAATCATTTTTCTCTATTTGGTGGTTAGGTATAACACTAGCATGCTACTTGCAGAAAGGAAGAAGTTGCATGTCCATTGAGAATGATACACAACAGTGTGAGACTCACCCTAATGGTGTACCTTTTTCATAATGGGTTAGCAAGTAAATGGGAACATCAACTTAAGGTGAAAAGGCAAGAGTTGCTCGTTATTGAGACTCCTCAATCAACTTGCTTCTTCCCCATCATTTTCTTTGTTCTAAGGTTGTGCATCCACACTATTGAGACTCCTCAATCAACCTCTTCCCCATAATTTTTTAGGGTCCATTGGGTGCATGTGATATAAGGAAGAATAGGGAAGAGAAAATATGGGGAAAGAGACAGAACTTTATTAAGCAAATATTTAATGTTATTGAAGCTCTTCTAAATGAAATGCAATAAGTTGTTTTGAAGAAACGATATTTTAGTGCATCAAATGTTGCAAAAATATTAAAGGATCCGCAACCACCAATGAAAGGGTTGTTTGTGAAGGATCTCTTTTGGATGAATTGTCAACACATAATACCTAACAAAAGAGCATAATCATGTCCAAGGAGAACGTCAAGCTCCTAGAGAAGATGCATCTATTGAAAATGATGAATTTGACATATTCAATATTATTGATTAGTTTTAATATGTTCTTAAAGAATATGCTCAATTTGACATCTTATTTATGAGTTATATTTGTAATGTTTTGGATTTTGAGATTTTACATTAACGATAAATATCCATATATTATTGTTCAATGATAAATATTTTTAATATTTTATGTACTATATTATTTTATTTACCTTTTGGCTTTCATTTTTATGTGAATCATTACTTCAAGAAAAATGGTATTAATTTTTTTTATTTTTATACATTTTTTTTCTTCTAGCGAAATCAACAACTAGAGTGGGGTCATACTTGCATAACACGAGGTCGATTCCGACCAATACCAATATAATCTCCACTTGCACCGCTACACGCCTCGAGCACAACACATGGGTAAGTCGAGGTTTCGATCTGGTGACCTCACATAACAGAGTGCCTTAACAATACACTCCATCATCCACTGATCTACACCCTAGGGTCTGTTATTTTTATACATAAAATCTATAAAAATATTAAATAAATAAATAAAATAAAAAACAATTTTGACCACAAAAATGCTTTACTTGACATGGTATTTTACAAAAAATCTTCTAAAATGTATATGTTTTTTAATTATAACTAGCTTTTAAACGTATATATTTTTTGCTAAAACTAGCTTTTAAATGTATATGTTTTTGCTATATTTTTAAAAGTAATATTATTTAGTTACAACTATCAACTATATATTGAAGTAAAGCTAAGACAATGTTAAATAATTGTATGTTAAATTGTATTTTAAAATGTTTGGAATCCTAAAATAATTAAGAATATATAATTAGATGAAATTTGAAAATTTGAAAAAAAAAATGATGACATTTTTAACAATATTGCAAATGCCAAATTTTAGGTTTAAAAAAAAAAAACATTAAAAAACAACATTTGAAAAAAATAATTGTTGATACTTTATAACTAAGAGGATACAAAATGTCAAAAAACTACAAAGGGTGATTCTGGAGCACCACTTTTTGAAATGGGGGTAAAAAAATCACTAAATGCGACCTCTAAAAATATGAAATTCAAGAGGGTTTTCGTCAAGTAGGTAACTATGTTAATGCCCCTTGTCATACTTTATATCACAATGAAACTTAGTTCATTTTCTCTTGTTTCATCCAATTATTGAGGTGTCAATCTTGTAAATTGAGTGAGGCTAGGAGTGGGAATATTGCTCTCCTTGTAGTTGTTAGTGGCTCTTCTAGTAGCCATATTTTTACCTCCAAATCTGTTTTCCACACTAAAAGTCTTATCTAATGATTTAGGCTCAAATAGGTTCCCCTGACATTGAATTCTCTCCTTTAAACTACCCATAGAGAGATCCAACAATTTATCCTCTAGAATGTTCTTCAACTCTAAGACTCGACTTTTGAAAATGTTAATTGTGCTCTCCATTTGAACTTTTTTTCCTTAGATGTGTCAATTGACTAAAGAATGGGTTGCTCATACTATCTCCATAATGTGTTATCAATTCTTCCATAAAAATGGACTAAGTGACAATAAAGTCCTTTTTACATTAAGCCATTGGCACTGCACAAATTGACCAGTTTATAAATATAAGGATGTGATAATTACCTTTTGTGTAGTTGACATTTGGTGTAGATCAAATAATTTATCCATTTGGAGTATCCACGTCATGGGGTAATTACCATCAAACTTTCTCATATCGATCTTGGGAATGAAGTAGTTCCTTTGTACCAAGTTGAAATTGTAATGGTCTAGTTTTTGTAATGGTCTGGTTTTTGAAGTAATGAATGATCAGGTGTTTGGGAATCAATCCTCTAGTTCTTTAGTTGTGTTAAAATATTCTACATATGTGATTGGGATTCGATCCTCTTGTTTTCCTTATCCTTTTCTTAAGGAGGAGAATTTAGGATAAGGAGGCTCCTTAACTCCTTCATAAGGCATTCCTTCATTTATTTGAAATTCTCTTTGAGATCATCTTTGCTTGCCATCTCTTTCATATCACCTTTGCCTTCCATATTTTTAAGGTCACATTTATTTGACATGCTTGACTTGATATCATCTTTAAAATTTTGGAATTATATTTTACTTACCATATTTAGGATGCCAAGCTTATTTTCCATTGTAGCTTCCATGTTCACTATTTTTTCTTCAAAATTGGACATCTTAAATTCCATATCTTCATTCTCTTCTTGTGTCAAGGATGATCCTTTATAAGCCTTTACATGAGACATATTTGGCTTACTATGTCTAGACATGATGGGATAGGGTTTTGTGGTGTCCTATGAACAAGGTAGTGTCAAACGCTATAGCCCTTTGATATAGTGTTGGATTTCAAAAAATAGTGCTTGATCAGTCTTTCACAATGTTGTCTAAGGAGGATGGATCGTAGCCTTCTCCATACTACTCAATTCCTAGGTATGTGAGAGTAATCTCCATGAGTGTTGTGATTGGTGTACTATAGATATAGATGATAGAAAGGCAATTTAAGTATGGCCTTAGGTATACTTATGAGGATTTCTATATACCTTAGGGTACATGGAAGATCAAACCTATAAACACATTGTGTCTAATACAATTATAGTCATCGAATACCAAAAAAGATATACAAGGGTGCCTTATAATGACCTCACTTGTATTCTCTCCATGTATACTTCCTAGCTACAATTTTATGTGATGAATAGTATATATCTATGTTTATAGACTCCAGTAATTGTTTCTAGCCTAAAAATATGTTTGTTGAAAAACAAAGAAAAAAAGATAAAATTAGGGACTCATTAGAACCCTTGTAAAGCCCTAATGGGTTTTCTCCACTAATTGATGTTGCAATTGATGCAAATATGATTTCATTGCACTTATGAGTATGAAACTTTGTATTGCAATATAATTATATGTCTACTTCAAAATCTCGCAAGTCTCATTCATTTTCACCTCTTCAAGAGAAAGTTCGATCATGGTATTTATGGTGTCTTCCAAGTGAGCTAAATTGTCTGGATTACCGCTTTGCCAATATTTTCATAACACATGTAAATTTTAAAATCGTAACACCTTGATCCACTTTCTATCTAATCCCACTGGTGGAACTCAATTTAGACCTTGTAATTCTCATATATGACATTTTTAATGAAAGCACATGCTTAATCCTAGCTTGAGGGCTAGACAAAAAGTGTAACTTGTACACCCTGTAACTCCAAAAATATGGTGAACCAAAACTTGAAATTTTTACTCAAAGTGTACCTAGTGTTTTTTGTTATCAAAACTAAAACAATTCCATTGATTGAAAAACAAAATTGAATGAAAATAGTAAAATAACTTGTTTGAATGAGTTGAACCAAGGATCATCCACTCCCATACCAAATGTTATAGACCAAGTACCCAAATAAGCATAAAAAATACTTGATTTAGTAATGCCACGCCTAAATAAAGTGAAATATCAAATGAATAAGAAGCCTCTTCCAAGGGAAAACCTCTTATTACAAGATATCAAAATGCACAAGATAAGATGATCCTTCTAATGGGTCTCCTTGATGTATATATATATGAGACGAAGAGGGATAGAAAGCAATAACAAGTCGGCATAACTCTAATGAATGTAATGATAATGAATGAGGGTTATGGTTAAGAACTTAACACAAATCCACTTATGGGGACAATCCTTTAAGGATCATTGGTAAAGCCACTTACAATGATGGGCATTTAAGGACCATCACCATAAATGGATTTAACAATCATTCATTAAAGGCTCCTCGCAAGTCTATCATCAACAATGTCACTTTTTGTATAGTGAAATTTTTGGTAGGAAAGTCCAAGAAAGTGTTTAAGGAACTAATGAAAGGGATGTGGACAATTGAGGTACCACGAGAGCTAACCTAGCAACATCGTGCAACAAAAGTATGTAAACAACTATTAGTATTTTATTTTTTTAAATCACAAGAAAGTGTTTAAGGAAACAATGAAAGGGACATGGACAATTGAGGCACCACGAGAGTTAACCTAGCAACATAGTGCAACAAAAGTATGTAAATGATTATTAGTATTTTATTAAAAAAATCATCGTAAAGAAACAAAATATTAACATTGACTTTTGAACTATTCTAATTTTGGAGGAATGAGCTCAACAAGTAACGCATGCAACACAAGCCTAGGCAACAAGGAAAAAAATGATTAATCGAAAAACTAAGTGCTTATTTTTTTTCCAAACCAATGTACTTAAAGTGTCTTCTTCTTTTCATATTATAATTTTCAACCAACCATGCATGTTTTATAAATGCTTGAGTTCGAGGAAGAGCCATCAAATGTTCATATTAACATTTAACTAGATATGCATTGTGGCTACATGTTGTACTACAAACAAATTATTGATAAATTTGTAAGTTAAACATCATCTTAATTTAAAGATGTTTTCTAATTAATACAACATTTAGCATCTAATTATATCTAACCCTATTATCTTTAAACACGTGTATTAAAGTATAAGGTGAAGCAAAATGATGATTCAATTGACCTTGGCATGATAATCAACTTGAAAGCAACGTGTGATTGTCATGAGACATTAGAAATTTTATAACAAGATAATCAACTTGAAAGCAACATGTGATTGTCATGAGACATTAGAAATTTTATAAGTATACCTGTAAAAACGTAGTT
The DNA here is from genome assembly GCA_000966675.3 of Picea glauca. Lineage (NCBI taxonomy): Eukaryota > Viridiplantae > Streptophyta > Pinopsida > Pinales > Pinaceae > Picea > Picea glauca. The sequence goes on along the minus strand of JZKD02S0238806.1, from coordinate 188,309 downwards.
TTTACAATCAATAAATAAGTACTTAACTTTAAATTATAAGTGTATGCAATCAATAAATAAGTACTTAACTTTAAATTATAAGTGTATGCAAAACAAATAAAAGTTAATGAAGTTGAAAGAGGAGCTTGAAGCACAAGCACGTGATATGTAGATGACATCCCTAAGAGGTGAAGAAAGAAACAAACTAAGAGCAACTTAAGGTATTATTAATAAGATGTATTTTTTTAAGATTTTAAGGGTTTCATTTTAACTCCTTGTCGTATATTGAAATGTTTGGAATATATATATCTATCCTTTTGAAGGTTGGAATTATCAAACTACTGTAATGGTTACTTATATATGAAATGTTATTATAGAGAATTCTTATTTCGTAGTGATCTTTTACATATTTAAATTATATTTTACAAATAGTGTAATGGTTACTTATGATATGAAATGTTATTATAGAGAATTCTTATTATGTAGTGATCTTTTACATATTTAAATTATATTTTACAAATGTTTTAAATGATTAAACACAACTATTAATTAATAGTTTTGTAATAATATTTAATAATTAAAATTAAAAAAAAAAAAAAAATTAAGAAAATCTTCATGGGATCTTTAATCTTTTTTAGAATATTTGAATGGAGGGCGACTCAATTGCTAGACACAATATCGATTGATACCTTTAAGGGATTCAACTAGATGTGAACATGTGACCTAAGGTTTCCTTATCAACAACATGCATTCTGTAAATAGTATAATTGATTGAGCTAACCCTTAGAACATTGTTAATTAACAACGACTATTAAGAAATACTTATTACAAATTAAAACTATATCATTATTAAACAAATAGAATGTGCTCGACATGGTTAAAAAAATCACTCTACATATTAAAACAATGTTTTATTACCAAACAACCACAATAAGCTTTTACATAGTTTTTTTCATCATTGTCCATTATAATTTCAACACATATGCTTTATAATATCAAATACATCGATGGTTTATCATATATTTTATGTTGGTGCTTTACCATGTCCTATGCACAATTGTGATATAAAAGGAAGAAGACACATCAATATATTAAAACATTTGCATATATAGAAGGTTCTCTTAAAGGTACTAGTGCACAAAAGTCAAAAGAGCATTAGGGCTTTATATAT
>JZKD02S0238806.1:159753-175150 GCA_000966675.3 Picea glauca | reverse complement strand
CAAACAGAATAAAGCCACTGCTGGGCAAACTCATTTCAGAATCGCAGGGAGGATTCGTCAAAGGGAGACATATCCTGGATAATGTGATCCTAGTTCAGGAAGCTATGCATTCCAAAAAACTCAGAAAAGAGAAGGGCATGCTGATCAAGTTAGACATGGCTAACACCTTCGACAGAGTAAAGTTGACCTTTCTATATCAAGTGTTGCTCTCATTTGGATTTGAGCAAGAGTTCGTAAACCTGATACAAGCCTGCACCCACAGCCCATGGATAGCACCTTTGGTAAACGGGAGGCCAGCAGAGTTCTTCAAATCTTCGAGGGGGTTGAGGCAAGGCTGCCCTCTCTCCCCTTTTCTGTACATTTTAATGGCAGATTCACTCAGCAGGAAGCTGGAGCAGGAAAGGTTAATAGGAGTTGTCCCAGGCCTGAGAATTACGAAGGACCTCAAGCCTATTAATCATGCTCTGTTTGCGGATGATTCTCTTATGCTAGGAGGAGCCTCAAACAGAGTAGCTTCTGCATTTAAGAGCATACTTCAGAACTACTGCAATGTGTCAGGAGCTTTGATAAGCGAAAGGAAAAGTGTTGTCTATAGTTGGAATGCAACAGAGCATGAAATCCAAAGGATTTCCAGCACCTTGGGGTTCAAAGGGTATGCAGATTGGGAAAAAATACAGTACCTTGGGCTGCCATTAACATTGGGCATCAATAAAGTCAACTTGTGGGAAGGAGTCCTAATAAAAATTAAAGGGAAAATTGATGCCTGGGGAGGACACTGGCTCACACACGGAGGAAAATTAACATTGATAAAGGCAGCTCTCTCCTCACTGTTGATCTACCAAGAAGCTTATCTCCTGGCACCCAAATCAATTTCCGGGCAAATCAACAAGTTCCTGAGAGATTTCCTATGGCATGGTGGCAAAGGGAATCAACACAAGTTCCATTTGGTCAGATGGGAAACAACAAAGGTGCCCATGAGAGAAGGCGGGCTCCAAATTAGAGATGCAGCTCTGGTTAACATTGGCCTTGGATGCAAAATCTTGTGGAAGATGCACAATGAGCCTTCTCATCCTGTAAGCAAAGCGATCCTGCACAAATACATTCCCAGCGCTCAAATCCGAAATTTACAAAACGCTTTCCACAGGAAAAGCACACAGCTATGGCAATTATGCCTCAAAGGGACGAGAATCTTCACCCAGGATCTGTACCGAGTTCCTAGAAATGGTAGACGGACTTGCCTTTGGACAGATCGGGTAATGGGGAGGCCGCCCCTTGCCTCAAACGCCAGCTTGAACGAACTTCGCGTTTTTCTTGCCCAGAGAGGAATACAGAGGATCAGTGATATCTCAAAATGGAATGAGGACGACTCCTGGTCAGACTGGCACTTCGGCAATGTTCCAAATCGTCTCCTTCAACAGCTTGAAAGGCTCAAAGCAGAGCTCCGAGACGCAGCACCAGTGCACATGAATGAAAAAGACAAATGGGGTTGGGGACCCACAGGGAGTTATTCTACAGCCAAAGGCTACACTATGCTTCAATGCGAGAAAGATAGACCACCCCCAGCAAAAATCTGGAAGGACGTTTGGGACTCTACAGCAATCCCCAAGGTTAATTTTTTCTTCTAGACTCTAATGCACAAAAAGGTCCTGACTGGTGAAAACTTACTGAAAAGAAATATCGCAGGCCCTCATAGATGTGCTCTGTGCAAAGAAGCAATGGAAACATCTGACCATTTGTTTGTAGACTATCAATTTGCAAACAAAGTCTAGTTCCTTACCCTCCATGGTCTCAATGTTGTTGTCCCCTCGAACATCTCTGTTGTAGATCTTTTCACAAACTGGAAGGACTGCTATCCCTCGCTCTCAATGAAAACGCTTTGGGCCAGAATCTGGATCTCTATCCCTAAGTATGTGTGTTGTTAACTATGGCTTGCAAGAAACGAGCAAATCTTCAACAACATAGCATGGACCCCCAGCATGGTAGCAGTGAAAGCAAAAGGTCTCCTCTTAGAAACTCTAAGTTCTCAAGCCCACAAAATAGATACCTCGCTGCAGCAGGACGAAAATAATTGGCTTGATAACCCTATGCTCACTTCTAGGATCCAAAGCATTGAAAAACCCCATTCCGAAACAAAATGGAGGCTAAGAGAAAATAATGACACTTTCCAAAGATGGTGGCAGAAGTAAGGAATAACTACAACATTCTTCGACGGCGCCTCCAAGGGCAATCCAGGCATAGCGGGAGCTGGAGGAATCATTTACACCAGCGAAGGGACAACGCTAGAAACCTTCAGTTGGGAACTTGGACAACGAACTAATAACCAAGCAGAAATCTTGGGTCTAATAAAAGTTTGCCAGATAGCTAAGGCAAGAGGCCACCGGAATCTACAAGCGTTCGGAGACTCCAAAATCTTGATCAAAATGATACATTCGGGAGGACAATTCAATGATGTTGGACTAAATAAGAACCTGCAAAGACTAAGACACACTCTCCAGGACTTCACCTCCTTCAACTGCTATCATATACTTAGGGAATTAAACAAAGAAGCAGATGCTTTAGCCAATAAAGGCTGCCTCCTGGCCCAAGGAGATCTATGCATAAATGACGGAGACCCAACAAAAATATGTACCCCTTGAAAAGGACAGCAACGAGTAAAAAATTGTAGATGGATGTGCGAAGGATGGCTGGAACATATACTGAAACACAGTGTTGTAACATATGTTGAAACACAGTGTTGGAACATATGCTGAAACACAGTGTTGGATCATATGCTGAAACACAGTGCTGGAACATATGCTGAAACAGTGCTGGAACATATGCTGAAACAGTGCTGGATCATATGCTGAAACAGTGTTGTAACATATGTTGAATCACAGTGCTGGAACATATGCTGAAACAGTGCTGGAACATATGCTGAAACACGACTATAACAAATGTTGAAACAGTGTTGATACATATGCTGAAATAGTGCCGAGACTTATGCTGAAACAGTGACTGGAGTTTCGGCACTTAAATTTACTCCAGTTAAATTAGAAGACGTCCAGGAACTAGTTCAATTCACTAGTCTATAGCTATAGAAGTAGAATGGTTCAGAAAGACAGACCCGAAGAAATTCGAGGCCATTTTGTAATCGGATTTTTAATATAATCTATAACCGTTTCTGTTAAAATAAAAAATAAAAAAAATAGTGATTTATTGAACCGTAAAATATATCATATTTGTATTTAATTTGTGATGATTAAGAAAAAAAATAGTTGTAATGATGTCTATTGAAACCAGGGACTTTAAAATATAATAATATCAATATTAATTTATTAAACCTTATATATATATATATATATATATATATATATATATATATATANATCAATATTAATTTATTAAACCTTATATATATATATATATATATATATATATAGTTCCCGAGGTGTAGGACACTAGGTGACATAATGTGATGTTAAGGCACTCCGTGATGTTAAAGTCATTGGTTCGAAACCTAGCTATGTTAAGAGTTAATGTGGTTCAGGTCGAGTGTGATCCACGAATGATTTTGACGACTTAAATACCCCTAAATCACGATTTCTCAACCACAAGCTAGTCCCACAGGTCACAAACAAACTAACAAACAAAAAAAAATATAAATAAATAAATATATATATATATATGAAGATAAATAAAAGACATTAATTAAAATTAATATTGATATATTAAACCTTCAAATAATATATTTTTTAAATTTTATTATAAAAAATTAATTACAATAAATTAAATTGTCTTATATTTATCTTTAATGTTCAATTTAATCATAAATAAATTGTCATATAATTATCTTTAATATTTAATTTAATCATAAATATAAATATGGACCAAATAACGTGTACCTAAAATATAAAAAAATATAACATGAATCATTAAAAAAATTAAAATGTTTTAAAGGGTGTTGTTGTAGTTTACAAAGTGCACAAATGCATTAGATAGACAATTTGGTGTGGCCGTTAACATAGTGGACAAAACAACTTTCGAAAACATTGTTTAATATACAATTTGGTGTGACATTTAACATAGTGGACAAAACAACTTTCGAAAACATTGTTCAATAGACAATGTATGTAGAATTAGTGAAGAAGGTCAAGAATGAGAGGAAAGTTTGGAAGTGGAATATGAGTTTTTAATGCTGTAGTTTAATTGTTTTGTTTTTTGTTTTTTTTTTAAGAATATTTTATGTTTAATTTTGTCTAAAATTTAATAAGAAATTGTTGGATTTATTTATTTGAGTGGTTAATTCTGTATAATCTAGGTGTTTCGCGGATTTTTCAGCATGTCGAGTCTATTTCTGCATTCAGAAATGCAATTTAAACAATAAAAAATTGTGATTTCGTGCATATTTATGTTGTTAAATTCCGATGAAAAGGGTCAAGACATAGAACAGTTAGACAAAGTCATTTTTAATGATCTCGTTGAGATGAAGCTTAAGCAGATGACATTTGGTAGATTCTTCAACATATTCAAAGATTCTATGGCATAATAGACACGCTCTCCACTATACAATAGAGACCGTTTTGGAGGAGTAGGACAAGGACGTTCCAAGTGAGTGGTACCAACCAATAGTTGTTGGCCCATGCATGTGTTTGCATATGCAATACATAGTTCTCTTCCTATCTAGGAAGTCCCATGGGGTTTATGATGACAGTCTTCAATAGTTAATATGTTGAACAACATGCAAAAGTATGCTCCCCTCATAGTAGGTTTTATAGAAATTGAATAATTGTGCTAAGCCCAACAATTCAAATGTCAATCTCACATATATCGGGTGTGACTTTCTGAAAACAAATAAGATGAGGCTATTGTTGTTCAATGAGATCCACCAACCCTTTCATCCTTGAAAGGACCTCCAAGTCTTCTTGAAACCAAAAATTGCATGTCAAAGTAGTCTCCTTTTCACTATCATTTTGAAAATTGGCAATCGATTCCTCATTTTTAGAACAATGTGATGTTACGTCAACCTTAGAATCTTTAGTGGGGGTGTAATGTTTCTTACTTGGCTAGTCTAGGAAATGTTGCTAATGTGTGTGTAGGATTAATCGTTTACAGCATATAAATGATCATACAAATAACAAATGTGGCAAAGGACTGCAAAATATATATTATGATATCTCTGTGGATTACAAAATGGTCGAATGCAACTGAATAAACTGACAATACTCGACTAGATCAACAGACAAAGGATCTTAACCGGAATACAAATAAGCAACTAAAAGATAATACCCGGAATATGGGAGCACTGCGGAATTAATGGATGCACTGGGACTATGGCAGCTCTGACGATAACTGCTGGAAGTCTGGAAAGTTCACTCTGGGAGGTGTACTTCTCGGAATGGCCTGGAAACTGTCCCAAATGATGTGCCCTGCTCTAGTCCTCAGTACTGGTAATGGTCGGAACCTTTTGCTGGTGAGTTTGGACCCCGGATGGATCCCCCTTGGGGAATGCACCCCTCTTTCTCTGGCAAAATGCATCCTAGTGATTCCACCATCAGAATCGAACGAGATGTGTCTCAAAATGACCACCTTGGTCTACTGGGAAATGGGTCGAAAGGGTTTCCCTGAATATGGCCTGATACTTGCTCTGGAACCCCAAATGTATCCGCCAAAAGTGTTGCACGTCCAAGTTTGGAAAATGCACCCCAGTTGATTCCTCCGTCAAAATCTGATGAGGAACAAGGCAAAATATGTGCCTTGCCTTCCTCTCAAATGGGTCAGAGGGAAATCTCAGAATTCTCCCTGGATGGGATAAGTCGACTAAAAAACCCTCTCAGAAGTTGCACCCTCACTCTGGATGAATGCGCCCTTGATGTTGAACACTCTGTAATTGTTGCTGAAGAATGATGGAAGACCTGAATGATCTCCTTGGTGACTAGGGTGTGTCTCTCAACACTGAAATCAGCCAACTGGTGTCTTCCTCCTGGAATCCACTGAACTATCTCTCCTGAGATGCACCTCTTCTCCTAAATGACAAGTCATAATCTGCATAACGATGAATTAGGTCGTTGACTCTTCTCTGATAGCTTTCCAAAACCCTAATTCACTGCTGAAACCCTAATTCGTTGTTGACCTTTTCCCTCCAAGTGACTTTTACTTTATTTTATTATTCATTGATTAAATCACTTAATCAATCAATTAATTAATCACTTTACCTCTAAAAAGTGATTTATCCATCCTTATGGCTTCTCCGACCACTGAAAGTCACTTCTCATCATCTTATCATGTAGTGCTCTTCTTCTCGATTTCGATGAGCTATTACACTAAGGGGTTTTTCCAAGTAATATGCCCATTATGACCTTCTTTGTGAAATTAATTAAGATATGACCCATAATAATCAAAATTACGGAAATCATCGGAATGCAACGAAACCAAAACCAAGTTGTGCGGAATGGATCCTGATGATGAACGATGCAACTTGGGCCCAATAAAACCCCTCAATATCTCCCGAACTCTTTGTCACCCCTATCTGGCTACTCTAGTAGGCATAACACTCTGTAAAGTTATAATGTCCCAAAATAGGGACATTATAGTCCTCCCTGCCGGAATATTGCTTGTCCTCAAGAAATAATTGAATCCCACTACATATGATACCGGCGTCGCATATCCACATGTGTGACGCAAGTTAGACTCCCCTGAATATGTGGTATCTCCAAGTGCTCACCACACATGACACCCACATGCTCCCGATGAGTAGAATGATCAATGGTTGAGGAATCTCAGTCAACTCTCTGAGTAACCACTCTACTCGAAACTCAACTCCATCAAACGTTGAACTACCAAGCACTCTAATCCTTGGATCCCATATCAGAATGCCAACTACAATGCCATGTGGAGTATAGTTCTGTAACATATCAACACCATGAGTCTCCTTCAAATAACACATGGCCTCAACCCGAAATGGGTATATCCTACCAAACCATACCAAACTCAACACGACCCCCACTGACTGAACATGCAAGACTAACCTGAGGACTGACAAAGATGAAGCCAATATGCCCATAAAGAATTATAATACCTTGGTGTGTAAATCCTTTGCCAAAATGCCTCACAAAACTACAACTAGGAGGTTGTGGGGTTATGATTCAGAGGTGTCTCCCCTAGCTCCACATAAAGGGTGGAACAATTGTGAATATTTTTCCACCACTTTAGTGCTAGCACATCTAGATGCAACTCTACCTATCTCATTTCCTTGGCATCCATCACCCTTGGTTGAGAGTCAAAATACATGGATACGATTTGAATCCAAGCATTAATATGTTCAACATCCATGTTGTGGAATACATGGGCAAGGTAATCTTGGAATCTTAGTGTAGAGATTTTGGATCATCTGATGAGGGCCCCTTCAGTTGGGCCAGGGCCCACATTACTGCCTGCAAAGTGGTGGTAGTGATATGCATGAGTTGTAGTGAAGAAACATTTGAGCTGGAGTCAGAGATCAGTTTATCTTTACTGGGATCCATGTAGTAGAACCGTTGAGAATCATGTTATTGAAGTATGCCATGGATTTGTGTACCAAACACAACAAATTCTTCAACTATTAAAGGTGACCTCTTGGTATGTCAAATAGGAGTTTGAAAAAAAAAATGTTTGAATCTTACTGTAGAGATTCAACTCTGACAACTTAACATTTGCATGAGCAATAAACTACCAAGGAGTAGGCCTTGTGATATGTGTAGATCAAACTTAAGAAGATGTAGATATTTGAGCTACCGAGGAGTAAGCCTCTGATAAGTGTAGATCAATCTCTATGAATTTTATGCTATGATATTGATTGATATGGTTGTCATAGTAAAAAAAACATACAATCTTCATAAATAGAGAGAGAGAGAGAGAGAGAGAGAGAGAGAGAGAGAGAGAGAGAAAACAATTAAGCCAAAATGAACTCCCTTGAGCTCTTAGTTTCTCATTATATTTAGATTAAAGACCTTTTGATCAAAGTTGACCAAATCAAACACATTTAGAGTCCTTTATTTAATTTTTGAGCTCTCCACTACTACCTTCCAATGGCTACAATTCTAAATGCTTTTATAGAAAGATGTTACAACAATCTTCCTAATATGCTTGATAAGTCAAAATAACCACACCAAAACTTGCACGGAGCTCATGCTTTAGTGCGCCTTTTATTTATTATGACGAAGGCATTCTATAGGAATAACTTTTCAAGAAAACTTGTCAACAGGTTGACAGGTTTTCGAAAACAACCATCTTTGTTCACCATTCCCCATGTTGACAGGTTTTCGAAAACAACCATCTTTGTTCACCATTCCTCATGTTGACAGGTTTTCGAAAAAACCATCTTTATTCACCATCCCTCGATCACGAGCATTGATACCCCTCTGTCTCTGTCATAGAAATAATCGCCACGTCGTGTATCTACATATCCTATCTCTTTATTGTCCATTAACAGATAACATATCAAATTGCTTCATCATAAATACTCCTTGACCAACTCATGTACTCTATACATCGCCTCACGGCCTCCACCTCCCTCATCCTAGCCACCTCCTTCACCACTTCATTCTGATTTGATTGATTTACCTGGCCATTTCTTTTTCCACGGTGGCGCTAAGATCATCGAACGCCTAGGAAAACTTGGGGAAATCTCTGTCTTGACTGTTCTTGAGAACCTCAAACAAAAATATCTTGAGCATGTTGTGATTTTACTTAGAGGGGTTCCTGCAGACTGCAACCCAGTAACCTTTGATGAAAGTAGTGTTGTGCATGTAAATGTCAATGAGCACATTCTTCTTATTTAGTAATGGGGCTTAAATCCGACTGTACTTCTTTAGAACTTGGGGTTGCTTAAAAGAAGCTTGCAATGGTGTCCTTCGTAACTCCTTTCATGGCATTTTTTGCCCTTTTTGCCTTTAATTTTTTCTTGTTTTTGTATAATTTTCCTTGGGCTTGAATATCTCTGTTTGGAGAGTGGATCAGAGAGCTTTGAGTAGTTACAAGATTTGTTCATGAAGATGTTTGAGAGTGATATCAATAACTTTCATACATCTTTGAAGTTGTTCGACAATAAGAGGAATCAATTTGATTTCCATAGGGGAGTAGTCGTGAGAAAATAATCTTTTCTTTTTCTATGCATTTTTTGTTTCATCTCTTGCAATTGTTGTTCAGGATGATTACATTGCATTATATTTATGGAATTTCTCCTATTGGAGTCATAGAACGTCACTCTCACTGTTTATGTTGCACTTTAGGAAGCTATGATTCTTGTGTAGTAGTGTAATATGCTCAACTTAGTTGAAACTAGAGATTGTCTTTGAAACAAGATCATATAGTCTGATCCATTTCTCTGTGGGAGAACTTACTTGGTCATAAAAATAATACTCAAAAAATGTATATTGTATAACTACTAAAATTGGTAGAGCTCTTGGAGCGTTTGAGTCTCTAGTGCCCCTTTTCTTCTTAGAGTCTATTGTTAGCATTTGGTATATATTCTATAGAATCTATGCACATGAGTTGGAAGGGATATGATTAGTAATCATCAAACAATAACAACTAGTCATTGGGCTTTAGTCAATTTGTTATGTCAAACATCAATGTTGTCTTTCTATTGTTGAAATATTGTAACTGCGAAGAACATTCTAAATATAAGTGAGTTATTATTATATAGATCAACCCCCTTTTGTGGATTGATCATGTCGGGACTTATGTTTGACCAAATCCCCTATTGTGGATTGGTCAAACCATGTTTATATGGTGCTAATTGAGAAGTCATCTCCTAGGGATAATTAAAGTGGTTTTAACCACTAGTTAAAGAAGTCGGCCCTGCTCGGTGAAAAGACACAACCCTAGCACCTATCAGCTAGTATAAATAAGAGAGGATGATGCCTCATTCTCTCACTCACTTAGCCACTCATCTAGTGCACACGTTTTGGAGATAGTTGCAATTGCCAGAAGAAGGAGAGAGAGGTGCATGTTCAATCTTGGTTATTCTTGGTGGTGTTGTCTTTTATCTTGGCATTATATTGGCAATCTATATTAAGGAAGTTTTTGATGGGTTTTCTCCCCCATGAGGGTTTCCCAGGATAAAATGTTGTGTACCTTATGATTGTGTTTCTCTCAGTGATCCTTCTTGTGTTGTCATTGTCTAGTAAATTGAAAAGAACTTAATAACAACTCTAAATTTAACATCTATTTCCATAAAACATGAAGGCAATTTAATTCCATTGTTTTTTCCTTGGTGCTAGGTACTATTTGTTTTTCATATTTGATGCTTCATCTATCATCTTTGTGAGGTTTAAGTTTTTCTATGACTATGTTCTATATTCAAACTTGTTGAATTTATGTTTACAGTTGTGGGGAATATAATGTAGGTGACCCTATAACTCTTTGGGTGAACAAGGTTGGTTCTTACAACAATCCTCAAGAAATGTATAACTACTACAATCTACCTTTCTGTCATCCAAGAAACGGCCCTCTAGACAAGTGGGGTGGGCTTGGAGATATTTTGGAGGGAAATGAGCTAATTGATAGTCAAATTGATATTAAATATGGAAGTAAGTTGAACTTTTTCAGATAATCCTTCTTATTCATATTTTAAGATTTTGGATTTTGATAGATGGTGATATTCAAAAGGAAAGATGTGCATAACTCACAGGTCCAACTTTTGAGTTTATTAATTTGAGTTTAACTTGCTACAACCTTTAAGGCGAAGGCCATCTTGCTTATGCAGTGAGATAATGGTAATTATTGAACATTTAACACAATTAATCACCTAATGTGGAGTGCAACGAGGGGAATATATATTGATTTTCTTTAATATAGTAATATAAAGCTAAGGTTATATCACAAGTGAGGTCCAATTGTGTCAGTCTTAAACAATTTGATTCTTTGGCAGCAAATGTTACTAAAAGCAACATTTGTAGCATTGAGCTTGACATTGAGAAGGTGCAACAATTCAAGGATGTTATTGAGAACATGTATTGGTCTGAATTATTCATGAGTATGTTCTCCTTGTTCATATTATTCAATTGCCCAGTGCCATGGTAAAACTTTAAGATGGTAATAGTGTTTGCAATAGATTCCATGGTCATTGACTTATGTTTTGGTTTGATGACAATGGTATGCCATGTTGGATGGATTGTCCCAAATGATCTGCCACTTTGGGGTAGGCATTTTCTTCTCTAAGATGTATATCTATTGATTTGTATTTCACAATATGTCATGTTCCCTAGGGTATTCAAGGCATTGATGCAGATTTGGATATGTAGGATTTGTGGGAGACCAACATCAAGACAAGAAAGAGGATCAAAGGCATTTGCTTTATACACATAAGAACCTTGTTGAGAAATCAAATAAGGACCAAGTCAGTGAATTGTGTGCTTTATAAATATGTTTATTTCCTTTGGCAACTTGGAAAGGGAACTGATTGTTTCTTTCATGCAACCTTACCACCTTACCTTGATGTGGTGGACATAAAATATGTTGCATGCGAATTGCAGATAATACATCTCGATCTTACTCAGGAAAATCCTCAAAAAATCTGTTGCATGTGAATTGCAGATAATACATCTCAATCCTACTCAGGAAAATCCTCAATCACTTTTACCTGGAAACACATTGGAGTTCACATAATTTGTAAAATGGGTTGAGACTAATATAACCTTCCCCATGCATTTTGATGTATATTTGGACCATCCTTTTTTGAGCACCAATTTTTTTAGTACCAGATATAATTCAAGTACCAAAGCATGGTATTGACTTTTTGTTTGATTATGTTTGTGCCTTTTCTTCCATGCAACCAAGCACCTCACCTTCCAGCCCACAATCAAGGGTAAGATATTATTTGGGGCTCACAACCTCAACAACAATTGGTTCACGAATGATTTTGTAAGCAATGTTGTTCATCATGTGTAGACACGTTCTTTTACATGCCACTTCCTTACCCCACTAAGTTCACATCAAAACTATAATGGTAACTTGTGGTTATCTTTATTCTTACTTTAGACTCTTTCCAATTTTTTTTATGGAAAATAGAGATAGGGAAATATATATATATATATATATATAGAGAGAGAGAGAGAGAGAGAGAGAGAGAGAGAGAGAGAGAGAGAGAGAGAGAGAGAGAGAAGAATATCAAAAATGTATTTTCGAAAATTTAATTTGTGAAATGAAATTTATGTTTCTCTTTTTAGCATCTAGAAAACATGTCGTAATGAGGTGGTAGGTTGGATTTTAACATATTGTATGCACTGTAGATATGAAATTCCATAGTTCAAGTGACTCTTTATAATATCATCTTTACGTATTATATTATATTATGAGAATTATGAAATTGTTGGCTTAAAGAACTAATAATTACTTGGTTTTATAAATATCCTATCAATCCTATTATGAAGCCAAATGGCTAAAGGAAGAATTATGTAACATCCCCGTCCACCCAAGCCGGGCCATGCTACTCCAGATAACGCTCTAATACCAATTTGTAACTTTCCCAACCACCAACAGGTCGGGCATCGTGACTGAGTAAACATATTTTAAGGAAATATTCACATATAAACTTAACAACAATAAATAGAGATAACATGAAAACATGCATGCAATGAAACACATGATAACATTACAAGAATCACAGACATGCACTAAAATACATCATTTAACCATTAAGTACATAAAAGATACTTATCTCTTAATTGAAGTACACCAACTGCGTCCAGACCTTCCATGAACCTCCCAGCCTTAGACCACGCTGCTCATCACTCTTAGCAGTGGGTCACCCCCGAGCTGGGACTAAACTCCATCGTGAAAGGGATTCCTAGGCTAGGAAGGGACAACAGGAAGTTGCACAGTACAACATGAAGGATTTCCTCCAAGGAGCCACTTATGCCCACAGCTCACAAACTCTCATCCCCCACATGCATGTCCCACCTCAAGAGTGTATACATTCATTGTCACATAGTCCATCGGCTACTACACCTCCCTTTCTGGGGCTTCAGCAACAGGCCAGATCAAGAATTATCTGAGCTCTGTAGCTGCTACTGGACTCCCTCTAGGAGAACTCACTTCCTCATCACACTCTCTCACATGGAGAGAGTTGCACACATGTCTGACAACCTGCTTCTTCTATCCACAGGCCTGACAACCCGCTTCTTCACTCTCATTCCTCAACACACGGGCATGGGGATGGAAGCAACAAAAACTGGATGTGGGAAACGGTACAGACAGGACAAAATGCAGGAAACCTACAGGGTACAGGTGAAGCAAAGGTATCAATTCCACTTATTGCATAGGTTCCATGTGTTTTTAGGAATTCCACTTATTGCATAGGTTCCATGTGTTTTTAGGAATTCCACAATGGCGTTCCAGGGTTACTGTGTGCTTGTCAGGTATGTTGCTCAATCCAGGAAACGTATGGATATCCTCGGTCGCAATGGTCAGAATGCCCCCCCATAATTCTGCATGTGTTTTGGATGACACTTGGCTCTCCAGGAGAACGTTCCCCCCACTTGGAACTCATTCCTCTCCCTAAAGGAACTTAGGATAAATTAATATCCTCTTTACAGATTTTGGAATAATAATATATTATTCTATTAGGGTCTTAAGCTTAACCCTTTTTCCTCAATCTCTTAGCCTCCTCTCTTGCCCAACCTAGTGGAGTTCAATCCCCCATACTCTTTCTTCGTGGTTGGTCTACATGCAGCGATGTTGTTATATTAATAATATGAATATTTACATGTACAAAACAAGCTCCTAGCCTTTAACATCTAGGCTCCTGACCTAATCAACACATAATCCTACCAGCTTATAAATACTTGGCTCACCATCCTACAAAACATGTTACATTCATAATTACAACTGGGGTTTTTCATTGTCCTCGGTGCAACTTAATTACATAACATCAACAAGATTTCCAAAATCTTCAAAAATATGTGGGTATTATGCCCGCATAGCATCTTCATGCTCCAATGTTGCGTCCTCAGAACCATACCAAGTCCACTTGACCTTTACAAGCCCTATGGCTCAATTCTAGAGCTGCTTTCTCTTCTGGTCCAGTATGAGCACCGGATGCACTTATAAAGCGCCTTCTTGATCCACCTGAATCACATTCCAATCAATCACATGATTATCATCAGGTATATATTTCTTGAGCAATGAGACATGAAATACATTATGAATAGTCATGCAAGCAGGAAATGCAAGCATATAAGCTACTGGTCTAATCCTTTCTAGAATTTCAAATGGTCCACAATATCTGGCTGCCAACATGGAATAGTTTCCCAGCTTCAGGGAACTTTTGTTGGCTTTCACCTTCAAGAAAACATGATAACCCACTTTAAACTCCCAGTGGGTTCTTCCTTTGTCAGAATAACTTTTATGCCTATCTTGGGAAACTTTCAAATTCTGCTTAATCTTTAACAATCGCTCTTCCATTTCCCTGAGCAACTATGGCCCAATTATTTCTCTATCAACTGGGTTGTCCCAACTTATTGGTGTGTTACACTTTCTGCCATAAAGTGCCTCAAATGGGC
Source organism: Picea glauca (assembly GCA_000966675.3). Lineage (NCBI taxonomy): Eukaryota > Viridiplantae > Streptophyta > Pinopsida > Pinales > Pinaceae > Picea > Picea glauca. The sequence goes on along the minus strand of JZKD02S0238806.1, from coordinate 160,631 downwards.
TCATCTTTAGTGATGCTTGGTACCCATTGTTGTAAGCAAACTCTACCAAGTGTAGATAGTCTTCCCACTTGAATGGTTTGTCCATCACATACATTCTTAACATATCTTCTATCACTTGATTTACTCTTTATGTTTGTCCATCAGGCTCGGTATGATAAGTTGTGTTGAAGTTCAGGCTCGTTCTGAGCCCCTTGAATAATCCTCTCCAAAACTTCGAGGTAAATTTTGGGTCTCTGTCAGACACAATTGTCTTGGGAATACCGTGCAATTGTGCTACTTCCCTCATATAAATATCAACAACATTAGATGTCGTGTGAGTATTTTTCAAGGAAATAAAATGGACAGCTTTCGTAAGCTTATCCACCACCACCATGATGGAATCATGTTGCCTGTTTGTTCTGGGTAATCCTGTGATGAAATCCATTGTCACCACTTTCCACTTCCACTCAGAAATGGGTAATGGTTGTAGCAACCCAACTGGGTGTCTATTACACATTATTTTTTTCATCCCTATGATCATTAATGATGTAAACCTATATGTTGCCTTCAGAGGGGTCAGTGGCCTGAGTTCCTAAAGAGAGAAGGGAGAAGAACTTTTCCTGAGAAAAGAAGTTGCATTTTCCTATGTAAAAGCCTTATAAAAAAGGAAGTTCGCAGGTTGCGAGAATGACCCATTCTCACAGGTTGCACTATAGCTAGGGTGCGAGATGTTCACAGGTTTCTCTATAGCTAGGGTGTGAGAATGCCTACACGTGGGAAAAATGAGTGTTTTCTCGAATCTTCTAGAAGGAGAAACTTCTATGGTGAGGTGGCATCCGAATGGTTTGGATCTTACTCGATTTCATGATTTAGTGGGATCATCCTAACCTCCTCACCTT
>JZKD02S0238806.1:147928-159703 GCA_000966675.3 Picea glauca | reverse complement strand
ATGGAGAAAGTTAGCTTTGTTGGTTCATGAGCTTGTTCTTGATTGGCTTGGAATTATCAGCTTGGTTGGAGTGGCTTTGAGATTTGCTTTGTCAAGATAGATTGTGAGTAGCTATGAGATCTATGGTTTCAGAATCCTTGGAGCAAGAAGTGTGTGGGGAACGAAGGACAGTTGGAAGGGACCTGTTAGCGATTTTTCTTGTCTCGGGATTAGGCGTACCCAGGTCTGCAGTTTGCACGGGAAGCACCTGAGCATATCCCAAGAGAATCCCATTTTGTAGCAGTAAGTCAAGCAAGCGAGCGGGCGAAGTTTTGTCTTCAGTAGTCGAGAACCATCCTCAAAGCAAATCGACGGTCAGAATCTTACAGAAGAGATCGACGAAATCCCGTCAGCCATTAGATCTCGAGAAGTTGCGTCGGGGTTAAGCCCTAGTGTGCAGAGGAGAAGTCCCAGGGAAGTTATCGGGGTATTAGAGTCATCGGGGCCTCAAAGGGTAAGAGAACTGAGACCTTTCGAGTCTCGAAATACCGACGAAGATCCTTTCCGTTGATCTTGGCGGGACACGTGGTGAGAGATCTCGCAGAGTCGGGGATCGAGAAACTGAAAGTCCCGCGCACATGACAACGAGAATCGCGATATCCCGATACGCGATTTCCCAATGGAGTTAAGGACCGTAGTGGGAGATAGGTGTCGGAAGGCGCCTCGGCATGTCGTGAACTTGGAGGGTCGTGAGTTGGAGCTGCAAAGTTTTGTGTCCAGGGTCGCGAGATTACAAGAAGCGATACATCGGCAACCGCCGGTTAGCGTGTGGGACCGCCAGAGCCAGTGGAATATAGGTGGCAGGCTTTCACGGCGGGGAATGGATCATTGACAGGTCAACGGCCATGAGCTATCGGGTTTCGGGGAATCGCAAGTCCGGAGGATCCATGCTCGTTGACATCGCAAACCGTGAAACCTCGATAGGAGGGTAGGGCCACGGTCGTGGAGGCGTGGTCATATGCATCAGGAGTTAAGCTCAGGAGGGCTCACGTGTGAAAGGATCTCATCGCAAATCGAGGATTGGGAAGGTAAGGAGTTATAGACAACAAGAGTCGCGAAGCCTCGAACCCCGATACAGAGCCGGGGATGGCTACAATTTGGTGTTGAAGGCCGTGAAGGGATCAGAAAGGACATGTAGATCGGGTTGTTGCAGTAGTGATTCCCAAGGGAATCCAAGGAGCCGCTTCGGCTCAAAAGAGAGGATTTAGAACGATCACGAAAGCAGGAAGACTCGGTGAGATCTTAGGTACCGATTTAATGCGGGCTAAATCCTAGTATTGGCTGAAGATTAATGGAGAAAAGAAAAGATGGCTCAGAACTCACATCACTCATTTATTGCAGAGTATGGAGATCTCGGCTGAAAGTCTACCCAGGAGGGTCCCCTGTACCGGTTCTCTTCAGGAAGGGAACGTCGAGTCTTCAACTCGCCAAGGGAACCTACACACGCCAAGTCAACATTCAAAGGGCTTAGCTACCCCCTGGCGAGAGCCATGTTGAATTAAAGAGGCATATGACAGGGGAACAGAGGACATACCTGATTGAGGGGATGCCATCCATTGAAAGTTCTAAGACGCCCCTGCCAGGAGAAAGGAAAGAAAGAGTATATGTAGGCATTTTTGCCATTTTGTAAAGGATCGATGGTAGAGCAGAGCTCCTTGCTGTAAAGTTTAACAGATATTCTAGTTTTGTTGGATATGCATTTGTATATGAGATATCTTGTTATATGACAAACAATTTTCCTTTTCCATCTATGTTTTCTTCTAATACCAGAGGGTTCATGATCGAATGCTTCGCATGAATTAGCACAGTTGTGTTATGACAAATGATTTGTTGTTGCATTACTGTCTTCGCTGGTTTCCTGCATTTGGGTGTAAGAATATCTTGCCTTCAAATGTTTTCTCTCATAGTTTGTTAGAAACCTACTATTTATGATAGACTTTCACTTCTCTCTTATATAATCCTCCGTCTGCTCACCCTTTACTACGAGTCACTGTCTGGAGTTTATAAAGACCTCACTCACTTGTGTATGCCTAGCCTAGTTTGGAGTTGGATGACATCGTTTTGAGTTGGCTTCCATTCGGTCACCCCATCTATAAACAAACTGTGACATAAGACTGATGGGCGTCGGGCTCTGCTACTGATAGCAATCCGGGAGTGACTTCCGTCGCCAACATTTCTGGCGTCCTTGCCGGGGACAAAATTGAAAATTTTCCCTGGGTAGAACGACAATGATCAGCTGATTCTGAAGGTGCATCAGATATCAGAACTATTGAGATTGCTACTGTGCACCTGGCGACTCCACTGTGACGACTCCACTGGGGAGAACATGCTCTATTAATTGTGGCTTTCAGAGGCAGACATGCGTGGTCTCATCCACTGTTGCCTCTAGCTACACCTGAAACAGATCTGGAGGCGGTGCTCAGAAAGGGAAAGGCCCCTGAAGAAGGAGCTTCTACCGCTGAACTAGGTAATTCATTATCTCTTTCTGTAGAAACTCCATTTTCTTCTCCTCGGCTTCCCAACAGGCCTGTCTCTGCAGTTTCCCGTTTCCTAAGTTTTGGGAGTGTTCCTGCTGAGTTTTCCTCTCCTGGTCTGGTATCGGAGGGACGATACCTTGTCACTCCCATCTCCCCTGAAACTGTACCTTGGCGTTGGGCCGGGACCATAGAAGATCTCCCCGCTCCTATCTTTACTACTCCTGCACAAGGAGGAGCACCTGCTAACTTAAGCTCGTTAGCTTCCTCCTTGAATCTGCTTTTGTTTCCCACTCCACTTCGAGACTCATTTCCCGCAGCCCCTTCGCGAACTCCTTCTCCTCCAAGTTCTCCACCACCTAATATGCCTATGGCCGGTGCTAACCCCCCTATGACCAGAATGGAAGCTATTATAGCCGCTAGGTATGCTCCCCTTGTGTTACCTCAACCCTCAATGCCCTCCCGATAGACGGTTACCTCAAGCAACTACCCAAGTTCACGGGTGAGGGGGACGTAACTACAGATGAACACCTAGAAGATTTCTACAGTTTCACAGACGATAATGTCATCATGCATGCAGACGTATGGATGAGAATTTTTGTCCATAGCCTCCAAGGCGAGGCTAGAAAATGGTTCAAGGCCCTGCCTCCTGGATCCATTGATGGGATCGAAGCATTAGACAATGCCTTTTTGAGACAATAGGGAGATAAAAAGGATTTCATGTATTACATGACAGAGTTTAGGTCATTGAAGAGAAAGGAAGGAGAGTGTGTCTCCGACTTCTCCAAGAGATTTAATAAAATGTACAATAGAATCCCTGCTGAGATAAAGCCCTCCGAAGCCTCTGTTAAATCACTTACTCCAACGCTTTTGATCCAGTTTCTGCCTACTGATGAGGGAGAGAAGAGTTGTTATGCTGGCCCTCATGCAGGATGCTACCATGGAGGTAGAATCTAACATATTGGTTGTCAACCGAATCAGGAGCACAGGTGATAGAAACATGTCCAAGAACAGGCCTGAAGCCTCCTCATCTAGTTCCCCTCCCCTGCCTCAGCAGACAGATGAGACTGCTAAAGCAATAAAATCGCTTGCCGCCAAGATGGAAAGATGGGAGTTAGAAAGGAAGCCCATGTAAAAAAATCCTCAGAACACTGATAATAGAGGTTTCAGGAGACCTAATAACAATGGACCACAGGCCTTACCAAGGGAACATAGGGAAAAGGACAGAGAGGATCAAAGGATTCAAACCCCTCTCCAAAATAACCTGGTCACTCATGAGGAAGGAGAGGAGATAGACGAATTCAACCCTGAAATTCACAGTGTTGAGGAAGCTCCTCCTTTTCCCCATTTGACTCAGTCTGCATATGAGAAATCCCTGATGAACATTCAAATTCATGAGCTAGGTAAAGGAGAAAGGGCCAGCCACACCTCTAACAGATACAATCTCAGGTCGAAGGGGAAAAAAGGAGAACTTGACAGCCCAGTCCAGCCCCTCATAGCAGAAAGACCTACTAAAGCTGCAACAACCGCTACTAAAGATAAAAGAACTCAGGGTGCTTTACCAGCAACCAGAGAGCCTGTCACTGAGGTAAGGGAAGCTCCTAAACCCATTCCATCCTTTAATTTTGAACATGAAATTCAGAAAATCAGGATCCTCGTTCCCCTCTCAGAGCTAGTAAAAAATGAAGATTTTAAAAGATCCCTCTCCAAGCTGATACAATCCGAGTCTCCCTAGCCTCCCTCTGACTCAGTAAACCTTCAAGATGAAAAGCCTGCAGTCGTCTTAGGGCCCATGGTAGAAGATAGAGATGATTCATCCCCTCCCTTCTACACATCCTTGAAGATACATGATAAAGTACTGCATAACTGCCTCATGGATTCAGGAGCCTCCCATAACCTTATACCTAAGCTAGTCATGGAAGAATTGGGACTGGAGGTGACAAGAACTTATCATGATTTATATTCTTTCGATTCAAGGAAAGTGCAGTGTTTAGGAGTCATCAAAGACCTAGTGGTTTCCCTGTTTCAGTTGCCCATGAAAAGTGTGGTCATGGATATTGTGGTAGCCGACGTTCCCCCCAAATTCGGTATGTTGTTGTCTAGATCGTGGATCAAAAATCTTGGAGGGACACTGCAGATGGATCTTACATATGCCACCATTTCGGTCTTCGGAGGGGAACAAAGGAGATTATACAGAGAAGCCCAACTGGCCTATATTGTCAGTGATGAAGCAGACCAGACCAATCACCCCATCTTTGCACTTGACACCGACTTGGGGTCTAGTTTACTGCAGCTTACCGATGCCCCTGAAAGCTCTTTACTAATCAGAAAACACCCCAGCCCTGATCACCCGATTCCCCCCCAAAGCTCCTATGTGTGGAAGATGTTTTTTGACGGAGCTTCTTCTAGTGAAGGAGCTGGCGCTGGAGTGGTTTTCATATCACCCTGTCAAGAAGTCATATCCCTGTCATATAAGCTGGAATTTGAAGTCACTAACAACGTGGCATAATATGAATCTCTTGTTCTGGGTATGAGGGCCGCAAAGGAAATGGGAATTGCAGAGATAACAATATTTGGAGATGTTGAGTTGATTATTCAGCAGATAAGGAATGCTTATCATGCCCATAATTCCCGGCTCAGGAATTATCGAAATGAAGTATGGGACCTTATTGATAATTTCTTTTTGGCTTTTAACATTTCTTTCATCCCGAGGGGAGAAAATACTTTGGCCGATTCTTTAGCTGTCTCAGCCAGTTTGCTCAAATTTCCTCTGCCGCCTGGGATAAAAAATGATGTTGATATAAGATATAGGCCTTCGGTGCTGGAAAATGTCAAGCATTGGAAGGTGTTCGAAGATGATTCTGAACTTGAAAGGTTTCTCCAATCAGTGGATGGATTTTCTGCGTTGCATATTGACCAAGATCCTGATTTGGAAGGCAACTCTCATCCTGAGGAGTTTTTAAATAAAATCACTAATCATCAGATCATTCAGTTGCCCAGTAATCACATTCTGAGGGGACTTGTCCCTTTAGAAAGATTGTTCGACAGGAATGATGTGCCAGTAAAGGGCAGGATTTCAAACGAAGATACCGAGACAACCGAATGCAACATTGGTTCACAGGAGAAGCCCAGGTTTGTCAAATTGTCAAGCAGCTTGACCGGGGAATAGAATGTCGAATATACTAAGCTGCTAAAGGAGTTCGCTGATGTGTTTGCATGGACGTATGAAGACCTCAAGACCTATGACACATCTGTCATTGAGCACAAGATCCCACTAAAGGAAGAGGCTAAACCATTTAGACAGAAGTTGAGACATATAAATCCCATGTTGCTACCTGTCATGGAGAAAGAAGTGAAGAAATTGTTAGATGTCCAAATTATCGTCCCCTTGAGATATTCTGAGTGGGTGGCCAATTTGGTCCCAGTAAGGAAGAAGAGTGGAGAAATCAGACTCTGTGTTGATTTCAGGAATCTCAACAAAAGGTCAAAGAAAGACAATTACCCCCTACCTAAGATGGAACATATATTGCAGAGGGTAATTGGGGCCTCCAGAATATCCATGATCGATGGGTTTTCTGGCTATAATCAGATATCGGTCATGCTTGAGGACAGGGAAAAGACAACCTTCACCACTCCTTGGGGTACATTCATGTATGTCAAAATGCCTTTCGGATTGATGAACGCAGGAGCAACATTTCAGCGAGCTATGGATATAGCGTTCATAGAGGAGAAGGACCAGTTTGTGGTAATCTATCTAGATGATATCACAGTCTTCTCCAAGACAGACAAGGAGCACTGCTACCACTTCAAAAAGGTCTTCATGAAGTGTCGGAGGTATGGCTTATCCTTAAACCCCAAGAAATCATTGTTTGCTATGAAGGAGGGGAAGCTGTTAGGACATATAGTATCGGCAACAGGGGTGAGAATTGATCCCAGCAGGGTGGAGGCAATTCAAGCCTTGTCACTTCCCAGGTCTAAAAAAGAGGTTCATGCCTTTTTGGGGAAAATTAATTTTCTAAGGAGGTTTGTCTCGAATTTTTCCAAGCTAGTGAAACACATCACACCATGCTCAGGAAGGGAAGCGAAGTGAAATGGACCGCTGAGCCCAGGACCTCTTTTGACCAAATTAAAAAGGCATTGACTGAGGCACCTGTGCTTATCAGTCGATTATTCCAAAGAGTTCCTAATTTTCTTTTTTGCTTCTTTTGATACAGTGGCGGTGGTCTTATTGCAGAAAAATGAGGAAGGACATGAGCAGCCCATCGCTTTCTTCAGCAGGGCGTTAAGAGATGCAGAGAGCAGATATGAAATCATGGAGAAGCAGGCTTATGCCTTGGTAAAAGCCCTCAAATCTTTCAGAGTCTACGTTTTGCATTCGAAAGTGACAACATACGTTCCTTCAGCTTCCGTAAAGGACATTCTTATACAGCCCGACATGGATGGGAAAAGAGGTAAGTGGATCGCCAAGATTCTAGAATTTGAGCTAGAAATTAAGCCCACCAAGTTGATAAAGGGACGGGGCTTAGCCAAACTGCTAGCTAAATCCAATTGCAAAGAGTTGGGGATTAACTCCGTCAATGAGCAAGCTGAGTCATCCAACAAGCATTTTCAGGGTGCCTTACCACTAGCAGCTTGCGACTGGTGCAAGGATATCTTGTATTTTCTGCAAGAATTAAAGCCTCCTGATGGATTGGGAAAAAGCAAGGCAAGAGCTCTAAATCTCAAGGCGGTCAAATATTGCCTCATTGACCAAACCCTGTATTGGAAAGACCCCCTAGGGTTATTATTAAGATGCCTGGATCTGCAAGAGGCTCAGAAGGTTATGTTTGATTTCCATAGCGGGATCTGCGGAGGTCATCATTTCTGGAAGACCACAGCTCACAAGGTCCTCCAAGCTGGGTACTAATGGCCCACTTTATTCCTTGACGTCTGCAGAGAAATTAGAGCTTGCATCAAATGCCAGAGGTTCTCAGGAAAGCAGCAGCTCAAATCTCTGCCATTAGAGCCTGTAGTAGTTTCAACGCCTTTTCAGCAGTGGGGATTGGACTTCATTGGAGAAATTCATCCTCCCTCAAGTGGCCAGCACAGATGGATCATCACTGTGACATATTACTTCACCAAGTGGATAGAGGTTGTCCCCACCCGAAGCACTTCTCACAAAGTAATTATCAGCCTCCTGGAGGATATCATGGCTATATTTGGTTTCCCTAGCAGAATTGTCACTGATAATGCCACCCCCTTCAGATTTGAGCCTCTGGTCAAGTTTTGTGAACAGTTTGAGATTTCACTGATTCACTCTACCCCCTATTATCCTCAGGGAAATGGATTGGCGGAATCCTCCAATAAAGGTTTGATCAAGCTCATTAAAAGATTATTGGAAGACAATAAAAGGGCCTGGGATGAAAAACTCAAATTTGCTCTATGGGCTGACCGAGTGACAACAAAGAAGTCCCTAGGCATTTCACCCTTCCAACTTGTTTACGGGACAGAGGCTGTTTTCCCTACTCAGCTCGCCTTACCTGTGGCAAAATTCCTCTAGGACCTTGAAGAGGAGCCTGACCATATGGTCAGAAGGATTCATTAGATGGTGGAAGTGCAGCAAACCAGGGAACAGGTCATGACCAGGGCCCACGATCATCAACAGAAGATCAAGCAGGCTTTTGACAAAAGGGTCAAGAAAAAGGAGTTCGAGGTCGGGGACTTGGTATTTAAATGGGACGCACCCAGACAGGATAAAGGCAATGACAGCAAGTTCGACGCCCTCTGGATTGACCCCTTTAAAATCTATGAGATTTTCTCCAACAACACCTATGGGTTGCAGGATCTGGAGGGTGAAGAGGTTTTCAACAGCCCAGTGAATGGGCATTTTTTGAAAAAATGTTTTATTTGAGCCCTAGGCAGCTCCTCTGTTTGTAAATATTTTCTTTTACTTCTTTGATTATTTTTCTTTCTGTATGTTTTCGGCTTAATAAATGACTCCATAGCCCAACAACAAGGCACTGAATCTGCGGAATGAGTTCTTAGAGCATCGCAAGGACGACTCTATCCCCCATGGAGCCTAATGTTAGCAATTTTTCTTGTCTCAGGATTAGGCGTACCCAGGTCTGCAGTTTGCACGGGAAGCACCTGAGAATATCCCAAGAGAATTCCATTTTGTAGCAGCAAGTCAAGCAAGCGAGCGGGCGAAGTTTTGTCTTCAACAGTCGAGAACCATCCTCAAAGCAAATCGACGGTCAGAATCTTACAGAAGAGATCGACGAAATCCCGTCAGCCGTTAGATCTCGAGAAGTTGCGCCAGGGTTAAGCCCTAGTGTGCAGAGGAGAAGTCCCAGGGAAGTTATCGGGGTATTAGAGTCATCGAGGCCTCAAAGGGTAAGAGAACTGAGACCTTTCGAGTCTCGAAATACCAACGAAGATCCTTGCCGTTGATCTTGGCGGGACACGTGGTGAGAGATCCCGCAAAGTCGGGGATTGGGAAACTGAAAGTCCCGCGCACATGACAACGGGAATCGCAATATCCCGATACGCGATTTCCCAATGGAGTTAAGGACCGTAGTGGGAGACAGGTGTCGGAAGGTGCCTTGGCATGTCGTGAACTCAGAGGGTCGTGAGTTGGAGCTGCAAAGTTTTGTGTCCAGGGTCGCGAGATCACGAGAAGCGATACCTCGGCAATCGTCGGTTAGCGTGTGGGACCGCCAAAACCAGTGGAATATAGGTGGCAGGCTTTCGCGGCGTGGAACGGATCATTGAGAGCTCAACGGCCATGAGGTATCGGGTTTCGGGGAATCGCAAGTCTGGAGGATCCATGCTCGTTGACATCGCAAACCGCGAAACCCCGATAGGAGGGTAGGGCCACGGTCGTGGAGGCGTGGTCATATGCATTAGGAGTTAAGCTCAGGAGGGCTCGCGCGTGAAAGGAGCTCATTGCAAATCGGGGATTGGGAAGGTAAGGAGTTCTAGACAGCAAGAGACGCAAAACCCCGAACCCCGATACAGAGCCGGGGATGGCTACAATTTGGTGCTGAAGGCTGTGAAGGGATCGGAAAGGACCTGTAGATCGAGTTGTTGCAGCAGTGATTCCTGAGGGAATCCAAGGAGCCGCTTCGGCTCAAAAGAGAGGATTTAGAACGATCTCGAAAGCAGGAAGACTCGGTGAGATCTCAGGTACCGATTTAATGCGGGCTAAATCCTAGTACCGGCTGGAGATTAATGGAGAAAAGAAAAGATGGCTCAGAACTCACATCACTCATTTATTGCAGAGTATGGATATCTCGGCTGAAAGTCTACTCGGGAGGGTCCCCTGTACCGGTTCTCTTCAGGAAGGGAACGTCGAGTCTTCAACTCGCCAGGGGAACCTGCACATGCCAAGTCAACATTCAAAGGGCTCAGCTACCCCCTAGTGAGAGCCATGCTGAATTAAAGAGGCGTATGATAGGGGAACAGAGGACAGATCTGATTGAGGGGACGTCATCCATTGAAAGTTCCGAGACGCCCCTGCCAGGCGAAAGGAAAGAAAGAGTATATGTAGGCATTTTTGCCATTGTAAAGGATCAATGGTAGGGCAGAGCTCCCTGCTGTAAAGTTTAATAGACATTCTAGTTTTGTTGGATATGCATTTGTATATGAGATATGTTGTTATATGACATACAGTTTTCCTTTTCCATCTATGTTTTCGTCTAATACCAGAGGGTTCATGATCAAATGCTTCGCATGAATTAGCACAGTTGTGTTATGACAAATGATTTGTTACTGCATTACTATCTTCGTTAATTTCCTGCATTTGGGTGTAAGAAGATCTTGCCTTCAGATGTTTTCTCTCATAGTTTGTTAGAAACCTGTTGTTTATGACAGACTTTCACTTCCCTCTTATATAATCCTCCGTATGCTCACCCTTTACTATGACTCACTGTGTGGAGTTTATAAAGACCTCACTCACTTGTGTATGCCTAGCCTAGTTTGGAGTTGGATGATATCGTTTTGAGTTGGCTTCCATTCGGTCAACCCATCTATAAACAAACCATGACATAAGACTGATGGGCGTCGGGCTCTGCTCCTGATAGCATTCCAGGAGTGACTTCCGCCGCCAACAGGACCTTACGACATCAAGGCCATGGTTGTAATCTCTCTTTCACATTTAATATGATACAGTAATATGATTCTTTCCCATAAAGCTATTTTCACTTTATTCTATAATTCCTTGATCATATACATAGATTGACTGTTGAATAGATTGTGCTTTCTTCACTTTGGTTGGTTTGTGTTGTCTTGGTCTTGACTGCACGAGAGCACTAGAGAGAAGCGGGAGCAACAAAGACCATAGGAAGCAATAATAAGGTATGTTATTTGTTCTTGCCTCCTATCTAATTCAATGATCAAAATCTAGGGAAAGAGTCATGTTCTGTCTTGCTTTGTTCTAGATCCAGATGGATCTAGGGAGATCGGTTAGTGTCCGCACTTACGGATTTATCCAATAACAAAATTGGCGACTCCACTGGGGAATGTATTGTTTCCTAGTTAGTCTAGTTTTCCCTTGCTTTGATTGCTTGTTTTCTGGTCTTTGAGTCTGTGGGAGATCCATCCAGACTCTCTGGATCTAGAAGTTCACTTAGATTCCTTGTCCTTTTTCAAAATTTTCTTTGATTACAGACATTCTCACACTGTACCTGTCTGTGGACTGTGAGAATAAATGATGTTCACACCCTACTGTTAGGTTCAGTGTGAACTTCTCACACCCTACCAATGTCTAGCCCGCGAGAATGCCTAATTCTCGCACTGTAATATACTGCTAGGTTGCGAACTTGTTTGTAAACTTTTTGGATTGGGTCTTGTCATCTTTTGATGACCCAGTTTTGCTTTGATCAGTTGGATTGAACTTTTAGAGCCTATATTGATCTGTTTACAGTTTGCTTGACATCCTTTGAGTTGCTTTTAGCCATTTTTGCTTTGTTTGGTTTTGAAGGATTAGTCTCTTGCTTTGAGTGTCTTTCAATTACAAAGCGTGTGTTTTCTTTAGAATTGTTTAGGGAAAGATCAGATTTCTTCTGAATAGTTTTCTTTAAAAGAAAACTTTTAGTTTGGGTTTCTTTGTTTTAAGAAAGTTCATTATTACTTTTAGTGAAATTTTTGAAACAAAAAGATTTAATTTCTTGTTTTATATTAGATTGGGGGCATCATTGCATTTGAAGTAGCGAAATTGCATGATTCTTGGCGTTTTTTATCTTAAATTATGAAAAAAAATTCCCCCTCGTGGCCGCGGGGGGGG